>OY763888.1:32671469-32976495 GCA_963667165.1 Barbarea vulgaris | reverse complement strand
TAGCCTCTTCAAGCAAAAGTATAAAGGCCGTGTAGGTGTAGTAGTTATGTTGATAATTTCTTCTGCGACCAGCCCAGCTGAAAAAAGTAATCTTGGCATCGATGTCAGCTTTCATCTCAAGAACTGAAAAGACAAATCGATGATTCAATCCACGTTCATACCGAAGCATGCCCGCCATAGCTCTTTTTGACTCCCTTTTGAAGCTTTCCATAATACGTACAAAGGTCTCACCAAGCTTCCGCACTGACATATCCCTTGTAATGGGATCCCGAGTACGAAACATAGGCTCATGATGATTCAGAATACGAAGCATAGGCCCAAAATTGGGAATACTACTAAACACAGCAGGCTCATGATGAATCGGAATACTAGACCTCTCAAAACTTCCTGGATACCATAAAAGCATGTCGTTTTCAGACTTTTTATTTATTTCTTTCAAATCTCTCTAAGTGTGCAGATTTACCTGTTTGTCGGCGACGTGGGAGTCTTGAGACGGCTAGGTTTTCGTGAGTGGATGGAATACTAGAAGACCTCTCAACAATCTCATTTTCTGCACCAAAAAAATAATAATTTGAGATTTCAGACTTTTTGCTTTCTCTCTTTCAAATCTCTTTCTATAATTAATAGGCAAATTAAGTTTGCAGATTTACCTGTTTGTCTCTGTGGGAGGTGACGTAGAGTTGAGAGTCTTGAGACGGATCGCTTCGCGAAAGTGGGTAGTACCGACATGTACACCATCTTCAACAGAACGGCGGCTTAAACCCTAAACTAGGATCGGTCGGGGTGTTCAAATGGGCACGTTTAGGCCTGGCCTGTTAAATACCTTGTGGTCGTGGGGCGAATTATTTGATTTTTGATATATTTAAATTTAACAAAGATCCAACTAAAAAAGATGCTCTCTCTTTCCTCCCAGGCCCGGAAAACGAGATAACTGAAAGCAGCAAAGGTTTCAAATTTGTTTAGATCTCACCTAACAACTTTTCCCATTTCGTATCATCCAATGGATAATACGAGGTTGCTTCAAGTTTTCCTTCAAAACCTTTGGGCCTTTTCCTTCCCTCATTTTGACTTCTCCTGATCTCTATTTCATCCACAAACACTCTTTTCCTTGTGAACCACATTACTTACTGTTTTTTACACATCTCTCTTCTGCTTTCCTTTTCTCCAATTTCTGCCTTTCTACCAAACTTGCATCAAGATAATGAAGAACTCAGCCATGAACGGTCACTCCACCAGGGATGCTCCCTCCTCAACCTTTTCATCTCCCTCCTCCTCTGGTGCCACTCCTGCTGGTGAGATATTTGTGGTTAAACATAAAGATGACTTATCCTCATGATATGCCATTGTATGTTTATTACTATATAGCATGAAGCAAAAAAGTTTTTAAGAAATGTTGAAATCGAACAATAGAACACGATAGACTTAGTGTTCGTGTATTTCCCATTCATGATTATATGTCGAGAATACAATGCGGTTGTAGCTAGGAGTCATTTGTCTCATTTTAACCCTTTTAATTAATATTATAAAATCGTTCCTTTCTTTCATTGTTGAACGAAATCAAAGAGAATGTACACATTTTAATAAACACTAGATTCGAACTTGCAGGTGTAGTTCAATAATTATGTGATTGTGAATTTTCTACACGTTAATTCGGTATTTCTCCAATTAAATTAGTTAGATTCAGATCAATAATTAAATCAGTCCGAGCTAATAATTTTATACTAATTCAAAACGTAATTACTTGACAAAATCTAACTCACATATACAGATAATTGGCTCGGTTTAACTTATAATCTTACCATAATCCACTCTTTCTAATTACGTTTGGTTTGGGCTTCAATTACGTACGTGTGGAAACTCGGTTTGTACTTTGGTTCAATAATTAAACCAAACCCAGCCACTAATTTAATACTCCCTCCGATTATAAATAATTGTCGTTTTACTAGTTTTTACGTAGATTAAGAAACGTTGTAATTTGTCATCACTGGCCTTACTAATTATATATATTTACATTTTTAATTTTGTTTTATATTTACATCTTTAATTCTGTGGAAGCTATAATTGATATTTTTGTATAAAAATGACATTAATAAATGTAAACGACACTTATTTAAAAAAAATAAAATACTCTAAAACGACAATTATTTTAGATTGGAGGGAGTACACATGACGTACACATGACGTACCACTTTCACCACACCACGAATCCATTCATGAAAACGCGTAACTACTGACTATGGTTTAGAGGATTTAATTGCACCATGATTCCTGGTTGATATTGGTTTGGCTTAGTCTAATAATCCGGGTTCCCACTTATCTGCTTTCAACAAGTGCCACGAGCCCGCTCTACTACTTCGTCAATTTCTCTGTGGAGACGGAATTTATCTTCGGTAAAAAATATCCATTTTAGCTGGGCTCTTGGCTTTACTTTACTTATCTGGGCTCTTGAGAATTTGAGATCCCTCATCATAATTGGGCTTCTGCAATCAAGGGCTCTTCTCTCAGTTCGGCCTTCGCCTTTCATACAGTAGAACCTCTATAAATTAATACTCTATAAATTAATAACCTCTATAAATTAATAAATTTTCCCGGTCCCGAGTTGGGCCGGTGTAAAAAATATCACAATTCGATAAAATAATAAGATAATAATTTATTTTAGATCTCTATGTAAATTTATGGTCCCATTAATAACATAAATTAATAATCATATAACATTAAAAAAATATAATTAAGATAAGTTAGTAAAATATGACTCTAGTGTTGTTTGTTTATTCTTAAACATGCATTCTTGTTGGAGCTTATCTCTAATCTTTCTTATTGCATCAAAAACTTATGGAATTTTAGATAAGGTAAAAGGAATTTTAGATAAAATAAATTTATAATAATGTGAAATTGTCAAAAAAAAAATCTTATTTTAAATAGATTTTTATAGAATTTGTGAAAATTAGAAAATCTCTCTATAAATTAATAATTATTAATTTATCGATAAATTAATACCCTCTCTAAATTAATAAAATATCTTGGTCCCAATAGTATTAATTTATAGAGGTTTTACTGTATCTGGTTCTAATGAGTTCTTTTGTGAGGTTATCTTAATGTGGGCTAGTAATCTAAAGATGGTGCGCATCTTTGCTTCATTTTAATTAATGCATGAAAAATTTCCAACAACAAAAAGATATCCATTTTCTATTTTAATTTAACACAATTTTTAATTTTTTGGTAATCAAAACCCTAATTCCTTAGCATCTATATAATCCTATTTTTTAGCCTTGATCGATACCCTCGTATCTCATCCACCGTCATTCTTCACGCTAATATTTTTTTTCCCTACAGATCCATCTTCTCTGTTTCTCTTTTCTTGCTAGGATCGGTTGCTAAAGCTATACTTGACAACGCAGAGATCAACGAAGGAAAAAGAATGGAAGATTTTGAACTACCTTTTGACCTAATTTTAGAGATACTAAAAAAACTCCCTGCGAAATCTCTTATGAGGTTCCAATGCATCTCAAAGCAATGGTCATCCATTATAAGCAATCGTAGATACTTCATTGAGTCGATCATGTCTCGGTCTTTGAGACTGCCGCTTAAGCTTCCCGTCTTCGTCTTCCACTATTGTATGCCTAAAACTTGCTTCATCGTGTCGTCTGCGTTCTCTCTAAGAGTCAAACCCTCAGTATTATTTAGGGCTAAATCAAGCAGGTACCATTCGTTCAAGTATCAATACGTCCGAGGCTTTATATGTTGTTCTTCGCCACGATATGATTTGGTTACGGTATACAACCCTACGACGAGGCAATGTGTTCCTTTACCCAAGATTAAACCAATGGCACAATCCCAAATGAGACACTGCTACTTTGGGTACGACAATGTCATGAACCAATACAAAGTGTTGGCCTTGGTTACTGACTCGCAAGAGTTGACGCAAACTTTTCATGTTTTCACATTGGGAAGAGATTGTCATCAATGGAGAAAAATCCTAGGCAATATTGATGAGAAACTATTTCCATTAGGCGACGAGGGGGTATGCATTGACGGGATTATATATTACGGAGCAAATAGGATAAAAGAAGGTGACAAATATGGTGAAGTTATGTTGGTAAGTTTCGACGTAAGGTCGGAAAGATTTTATCATGTCTCTGCTCCTGAGACATTGTTAAAAGCAATTAGGAATTGGAGTGACCGAAAGCCCTTTAACCACAAGGGGAAGTTAGGATGGATGGGTCGTAATGAAAACAATGCATGTATGTCGATTATGGAGGATGCTAAGAAACAAGAATGGTCCAATTCTATTACTTTTGGCTTGCCTGAGTACGAAGAAGGTGATTTCATGACCTCCTCAGGTATCACTCCTGCTGGTGAGATATTTGTGGTTAAACGTACGACTTATCCTCATAATATGCCATGTTATGTTTATTACTATAACATGAATCAAAAAAGCTTTAGAAAAGTTGAAATCGAAGGTGCTCGGCTGACGACAACAAAAAACCATACACATATTGTTAGAGTATTTCCCATTCATGATTTTGTTGAGAATACAATGCGGTTGTAGCTAGCAGTCATTTGTCTCTTTTAAACCCCTTAAATATTATTAAATCCTTCCTTTTATGTAGTAAATCAAAGAGAATGTTTACATTGAATATTTATGATTATGGTGCAAAGTCTTTTTGTAAGCTAATTAAATTGTAGGAAAATGGTTGGGGTTAAAAGATAAGGGCTTTAATCTATGCCTAGTATTCAATTAAACTAGTTTGTTGAAGATCGGTTGTATTGAGGTTGAAGAATGTGAAAGGAGGGGCATGTGGTTCGTTATGCCCGACGGTGGTCTGGTGCTATGGGCCTACGGCGGCTGTAGATGGTCCGTGACATCAACCGTTCAGTGTCCCGTCAGACCTTTGTGTATCTTCACACGTTTATACACGTGTTGGGGTTTTTAACCTTTCCTTTTTTGTAAGGTAAATTGAGATTACTTTTGTTAGTATTAATTATTTTAATATAAATTTATATTTTATTTATTTATTACTGTTTATAAATATTTGTATTTTGTGTGTAATTGTAAGTTGTTATTTCTTTTTGTTTCTTTCCTGTTTATAGATTTTTTTTAAAATCTTAATTGTTTTAAAAAAATATATTTATTGTTTTTTATTAACAATTTATAATATATTTAATGTCGTTTTAGAATCAAATTGCAAATATTTTAATCTTTTAAAATTTAATTAAAAAATTCATCTTAATATTTTTGTTGTTTTGGATTTTTATACTTAATTCCCTCTCTAATAAATTTTACATGAAAACCGACAAACAAATAAAATTAGAAAATACCATAATTAAAAATAGCAAGAATAAAATAATATCAATTAAAAAGTTCAAATTGAAAAACGAATCAAACTTGTTTTGGTTCGATCTTCACCATGTGCATAATATCATCTTTCAAATAATTGTATATATATTGTAAATATAATCTTTCAAATAATTAAATTTTTTGGGCTCAGTTTAAAAACCAAATTGATTTGTGACAGATATTAGAATCTGTGGTTACGCACATGTTAATTGTAATCCAAGGACGACTGATTTCATATGCACATGTGAGACAATGACCATTCCCTTAAGAGACGCCAAACTTTGTGTAACGCTCAGTTTCATATCGTTTAATCTTTGACCCATTTGTATGAATCATCGCACTAATCACGCAATTACCATCAAATTCTGAGAACGCAAGAACTACTACTTTTTTTTTTTTTTTTTTTTTTTTAATTGACATCCAGAACGCAAGAACTTCTTACTTATCCTAGATCTATGCTCTGGTGCTTGGACGTAAGTTGCATCATAGATCCTACATACTCAGGTTCAATGAAAAACCCACGAAGTAAAAAACCTGCACATTATACCCAGTAAAAAAACAACAATTAAAAAACTACAAAATAGTAATAAGACCTGCATTGTCTCATTCTCGATGGCCATGCTTCGCAAGAGTGTAATCTTTGAAGATTTGAAAGCAAGCATATGAAGTTCGGTTTTACCATACAGTCCAGTTATGCTACTATACTTTGCCTGAAACAGTTTGATGATTATAAACATAAATTCCCAAGGTTTCTTAAGCAGCCTATACAGTGAAGTCATTGGAACACTCAACCTTAGACCGTGGCATAAGATAAAGACAACATCGTATAATCATATCCAAGCAAATGTCGATTTAAATATTCAAATGTTGATATTTATAAACAAAACAGCTAAGGATGTTCTTCAACACTGTCAGAACACTTGAAAACATGTCTTTTTTATTGGTCCTTATGACAACTCAACTCAATATACCCAAAATTCACACTATTTTTCAGAAAGCAGGCAAGAAACAATGAGAAAGATAATGGAGCCCTACAATAACGAAATGTAATTGCAAGTGGTTCTTGTGATGTTACAGATCGGATTTTGTCATTGCCAAGTGGTTCTTGTGATGTTTCTTTAGTGCCTAAACACTTGGGTTTGTAAGTGAGAGGCCCTTTCGGTCCATTGTTGACAGAAAAATAAAAGAAGGATGGTGGCAAGTAATTTGCTTTAATGGGCCAAGTTCAAAGTCAAGGCCAAGTTCCCTTGAACAAAATCTTAACATATCGATTAGACAAACATGAGAATTGGTTTGGTTTTGTTCTGACTTCTGAATCGAACACAACTTGGCGTTTTTTTTCATGGTGGTTGTCGTTTTTAGTCGAGTTTGTAAGACCACCTCCAATGGAGTGTCTTAAGGGGGTCTTACCTTAGGATCTTAGTGAAAAAAGTCAAAAAATTAAATCAGAAATCATTAATTCACTAAGATCCGAGTCCTAAATGAGATCCTTTAGAAAAGTTAAGACACCCATAGGTGTCAGTTTGTGGTTGGGTGTGGGAAATAAGGAAAAAAAAAAAAAATCCTCATTTTTTCGTTTCTTCTTCGACTCCTCTGTCTCCTGTGAGAAGAAACCTAATTTCGCCAAGCAATTTGGGGCTTTTCTCTTACTCGTTGGGTTAATTCAATTGATTAGGAAAGTGACTCTCAAGGATACGCCTCTATCTTCTTCGAGTTTCCCAATTGAAACAGAGATGGTTCTATCGGAATTAAAGAATCGGATTTCGGCAGTTGATGGTTTGGTAAAGACGACGACGAAGATGATGCAAGTCCAAGTCGAATTTCTTGATAAGAAGATGGAAAGCAAATCAAGAGCACTAAGGCAGACAATTGATTCCTCATCTTCTACTTTGCAGGGTGAGTTGAAGAAGATAGAGTCTAAGACAGAGACATTACATGCTTCTGTAGATGAATTCAATGCTAAACCTTTGGTGTCTAGAGAGGAATTAGAGAGGGTTTACGAGGAATTGAAGAAGGGTTAGGTTGATGATTCTGCTGTTAGTGATGTTAACATTGATGAATTGAGAGCTTATGCTCGTGACATAGTGGAGAAAGAGATTGAAAAGCATGCTGCAGATGGCCTTGGCCGAGTAGACTATGCGTTAGCGTCTGGTGGAGGTTTTGTGATGGGGCATTCGGATCCTTATCTTGTTGGAAATGAGGCTAATTGGTTTGGGACAAGGAGGCGACGGGTTCATAGCAAAGCCATGAACATGTTAACTTCGAGTTTTGGGGGAGCATGGAAAGTGTTTTCCTCTGAGAGGAAGTAATGTCTATGTTCAAGTCAGGCTAAGAACACCAATAATACCAGAGGCCGTTAATGTGGAACATGTTTCTAAGGTAATAATACGAACATCTCATACTATACTTTCACAGAAGGATTGATTTCTATATGTTAATTTGATCCCTTAAGAATGGTTTTCTGTGAAATGTTTTGTTATTGAGGTGCCATGTACTTCGGATTGCATTGCTGGTGACATTGGGTTATAGAGTAGAGGACAAGTAGCAGTCGACATCTCGGTCAAAGAACATTGTGGTACCACTTTCGCAGCAGTCTGCTTCATCCGATAGGTCAGTCGATTTCCTTCATCTGAGAAGTAGAAGATGGTCTTAGTATAGGTTATTTTTGTATTACTTCATCTGATAGACTCTGTTTTGCATTTGAGAAGTAGTTGATATATCTCTGGTCTTAGTATAATTTGTTTTAAGGATTGATTATTTGGATGTATTTCTTTGTCCCAATGGATTGATTTTGGTCAAAACTAAGTTTTACACATGATATAACATTTTTTCCCATTTAACCAAACTTTATTTAAAAAAAAAAAAAAAAAAACTTAAGAACCCAAGAAGGTTCTACCATTGGACCAAGTATTTGTTAAGAACTCCTCATAGTGTCTTAACTTTGAAATCTCCACATTTTTAAAGTAAAAATTGGTAAGACCCCTCATGGGTGTCTTACCATTGGAGGTGCTCTAAGAAAAATGCTAAGCCCATCAGATCAACTAAGCCTATAAATAAAGCACACGAGCTAACTTCCGAACGCTGTCGGTGTTTTGAATTGAAGAAAACAGTAAAAAATGATGTAATCATGACGTCATCATTTAAATTAACAAACCCGATATCTGGTAGACTTTCGTTGTACTTAATGGTCGTTTTATATTTTACGCTTATGAAATGCGTGTTAGACATTGCTTTCGTGTGGAAAAATTCAAAATTCAAAATTCAGAATAGAACTCAATTATTAATAATACTTACTATATACACATTTGATATTATCTTAGGAGGCATCTTGGTGGAATATTCCATTTCCATCCGTGAAAAGACGGAGAAACTTCCCTTTAACAAAACGTGCTTCCCTTACAAAATTCCAGCTGGCGTCACAGCTGGCGTCAGTCTCCAAATTCTGCATTAAATATTAAAAGATTTATCAAAAAGTAAAGTTATTATCTTCCAATCTTTATCTTTTAATAATTAAAAAGATATTGAAAAAGCCTTTGGCCAGCTCATCATCTTCTCCTTTAAAAGGATAGGTTGGGGCAACTTCATCGCCTTCTTTCGTTTGGCCTTTGATCTATAGCTTTTTTGCGTTTATCATCTTCTCGATCCGCTAAATATTTTTTTCTCGGTTTTCAGATTTTTTCCATCTCCTTTCTTTGATTTCGTTTCCTTCTGTTCTGTCCTCAGATCTAGATCTAGATCTAGTTTTTTTCTTTTTCTCTTCGGGAATTTGGCTGAGTCTTGTTCGATCTAGGGTTTTTGATTTGGGAATCTGAAAAAGTAGGAATGTTTGTAGATTTTCTATGAGCTACTCAATCCTGTTTCGTCGAATCCGCATTCTACACTCATTCTCTGTCGTTTATCTCTACTACACATACGTTTTCTCATGAAGTAATCGTTCTCGATCTCATCTCTTTCATTTGATCTAACCAATTCTTTGATAGATTAGAAATCGGGAATTTAGATTGTTGTGTCTTAAGGGTTTTTATAAGGAATCTAGAAGAAGTATATTATTATTATTCTATTCGTTTTTAATTTTGGTGAGAAAAAAAGTCAACGAATGGGGTCGTTGCAAAGGCAAACAAGTCCTGAATCCGATAATGATCCGAGGTATGCCACGGTCACGGATGAGAGGAAGAGGAAGAGAATGATCTCTAACAGAGAATCAGCGAGGAGATCAAGGATGAGGAAACAGAAGCTACTTGGTGATTTGATCAATGAAGTTACTGTTCTCAAGAACGATAACGCTAAAATCACTGAGCAGGTTGATCAAGCTTCAAAGAAATACATTGAAATGGAGTCTAAGAACAATGTCTTGAGAGCGCAGGCTTTGGAGTTAACTGATAGGTTGAGATCTTTGAACTCTGTGCTTGAGATGGTTGAAGAGATTAGTGGTCAAGCTTTGGATATTCCAGAGATTCCTGAATCTATGCAGAACCCGTGGCAGATTCCTTGTCCATTGCAACCAATCAGGGCTTCTGCTGATATGTTTGAATGCTGATTTTGCTGAGGATTCTTGTCTAAAGGATCCAAGGAAGCATTGGGATCGTCGAGTCTTGGTTTGGGTTACTCATTTTCCTCCTTCCTGTTCGTTGTTGTGTTTTTTTTTTTATGTGATGATAGTTCGAGTTTTGTAACATCTTTGTAAGACTTGAGTCTTGTTTTCCGCAATTTCAGTTTGTCCGGTGTTGTCTGGTTTTGTAGCCATAGTCCTCTCTAGTCTTGTGTCGTCTACAGAAGATCAGTTTGTCATGTATAATTGGTGTTGTCTGATTGAATTTTCAAGCTTTCCTCAAGTTCTTTGCGCAATTGCCTCTACCGAGGTTTTTTCAATTGTCTTCAATTATGTTACATTTAAATTACAATGTTTTACAGTTTTAGAGATAATTGTTTTTCAAAAACAAGCATTCATATCTTATCACCAAATCGACAGTGTGTATAACAATACAAAACAAACAATATGAATCCGGAACATGATATCGAACAACCTCAATTGTCGTAAGTACGACACTCGCTGGTCTCAGGATTGTCTTTGCAGTATTCCTCCAAAGGGTCCGAACCACCAGCTTTCTTCTTGTCTCTAGCGTGGCTAGCTGCTGCGCTAAGCTCCTCAACCTCGTCCCATGCAGCTACACACTCTCCGCTCACTGGATCGCCCGCACAAGTCTCCTGTGCTTCCTTGATACTTTTCTCCACTACATCTGATATTCCTCCTTCCGGAGTTGCCTTAACCGGCTTTAATTTCACCATCCGGTTCGTTGTTCTTGACACAAGATTCCATGGATTGTTCAACCGTACCGGACCGCCAAGACGAACCGGTCGATTCTCGCTGGTGACGACGACTCTTCGGGTTGCGATATTAAGACTAGTAGCCATAGTTGCCATCGTTGGATGGAGAAAAATACACGCAGCCTTTGATTTATTTTTGTGTTTGAATAAAAGAAGATATTTCAAATTACTAGAAGCGACGAAGATATATAAAGTGTGCATGAATTTAATTCTGTGAACTCCATTTCTTATCCTCTTTTAACCAACCAAAGAGTTACACGTTTCGAATACTCTTGAGATATTATTTTATTCGATCGAAGCTATCAAGTAGGAGTATTTTTCTCGACACACAAGATTTTTATGCACCAGTACGACGTTGAAAAACTTGCAGCCGTCCAAACCGTTTTTGAAGAATACCACTGCTCGTTAGATATTATTTTATTATTTTCCAAAAACTATTAATTAAAAGACAGAAAATGTCATTTGTTGAAAGGAAAAGTCACGAAAGATGTCTAAACCATCGCAAAACAGTAATATGTTAAAACAAATGATCAATTCGATCTCAGATTTGTTTATTTCTCACGCAACCCTTTGCACAGGTAAGTCATCTGAGATCTCAAGAAATCATAAAAAATGAAGCCAACAAGATTGAGAATGAGAGAGAGCTCAGCTATTGATTCACTCTTCAGCGGCAACAACACTGATCTCACCTCTCTCAAGCAAATCATAGAAAGCTCTGGTTTTCCTCTGCTCATTCCAATGGTGCATCTTCCAGAGACCACCAGCAGCTAAACCGAGTGTCAAACCAATAATTAATTCCTTGACAACACTCGGGCCTTTCAATGTGGCATGCGCTATCTTATGTCCTGCCATTTCTCCTCACACCTACCACAAATGTTTTAACAAATAATTGAGAAATGAGAACTTCACAATCGTCACGAAGCTAAAGCTGAAAACTTTATTGACAATCAATCTATATAAAGAATCTCTCTTAGGGGTCAAATATGTTCTTAAAGCAAATTCTTATATTGGTATGCATATATGTTCATATACGCTTTTGTAGTCTATATACACACACAATCAAATGTAAAAATTTCGATCCAATTCCCATCTGATCTTATATTCTATAGTTATTCAATGGAAGACATCAAAGGCTTCGGATTCATTACCAAAAAAACACAGACAGAATACAGAAATTGCAACAAAATTGGCATCTTTCCCGAAGAACCACTACCTTCAGAGACTCAATCTAAACCACGACAGTAAAAAAGAAACTAGAAATTTCGATCAAAATCACATGGATCAGTATCTGATAAAAGTCAATCGTAACTTTAATCCGCTACATATATTATAGAGAGAGCCATCTCAAATAAAATAAAAAACTAGAATTACCCCAAAAATTGTAAGGAAAATACAGAAATGAAGGGAAGAATATGGAGCTTACCGAGTCAGATCAGATTGCGGAAGATGAACGAGAGAGAGAACAAACGAAATGCGGATTGTAAACTGCGGAAGCAGAGAATCTCATCACTCATTCCTCTAATCCATCCGTTTCTTATTGGGCCTTTTTTATGGGCTTAAGAAAGCCGAAACCAAAATGTATGGGCCTATTCTGTTATTTTCACATATTTAAATATTACAGGGCCTAAATATGGGCTTAAGTAAGCCTAAACCAAAATGTATGGGCCTAGTCAGTTATTTTCACATAGTATTTAAATTACAGGGGCATTTATGGAAATTTAAAAGATAACCATTCATATCATTCGGTGCTCTTGAAAAACAACAGCGCGAAAATTCGTCACTTGTCCCACCACGTTAAAATCCAAATCCAATCTGTCACACTAAACAAACTAACAACTATTTCCAAATAATGACTTTTAAATTATCATTATCTTTCCCTCTTTTTCTTCATTAATTATTGTAATTTCATGTGCTCACGAGTTTGTTAAGAACGTCATTATCATTCCTTTACCGAATCCTTCTCTTTATGCCCCCCCCCCCCACGAACTCAACCACCGTTATCGATTCCCAATTTCACTCTCTTCTCCGTAACATTTGTTTGAATTCAAAATCTCTGATTACCAAGATCATGAGAGTGCTTTATCAAAGAAAAATTATGAGAGTGCTTCAAATTCTTCTTCATTAAGTCGTTTCCGTAACAGAGAAAGAAAGAAATGGAGAGGCAAAGGAGTTTCTCTGTCAAGTCCACAAGAGTCTTAGCATTGATTATCACAACAATCTCATCCGCCATTGTTTTCTTAACTTTCTTCTCCACTTCCTTAATCAAATCTAACTCTTCTCTTTACCCAACAACTGACTCTAACTTCCAGATCGATTTAAGCCCTGTAGCAGCCATTTCCGACTCTAACAACCTCCATAGCTCCTCCATCTCCGATTCTTCACTTTCTCCTAAACCAAGTCCGATTCTGATCTCTACCCATTTCAACCCGCCCGAAAACACTTCCGGGTCTGCCAAAATTCCGGGTTTTGAGCACAAGACTCGCGGCGAGAGTTTGGTTAAGGAAATTGCTAATTTAACGACAATTAATAAAGTGATTCAACTTCCGAGCAACAATGGTGAAGAGAAGAAAATTAAGAGAATCGAAGAGTGTGATGTTACCAAAGGGAAGTGGGTTTACGACAGTGACTATCCAATTTACACAAATGCGTCTTGTCCTTTTATCGATGAAGGATTTGGTTGTCAAAGTAATGGAAGATTGGATCTTAATTACATGAATTGGAGATGGGAGCCTACAGATTGTGATGCTCCCAGGTTTTTTACTTTTTCTTCTTCTTATTTTTTGTTGTTTTCCTCTTAGTGCTTTAAGATCTCTATTGGAGTAGTAATGATTGGTGATAGTGACTGTTAATGATAATTGGGATTCATAGTTCCACTGAGAAATTAATGATTTTGAGATAGTATAATAAGTATATCAGCTATAACCCTTTTAGCATTTCATTGTCCTGATTTGGAAACTGTGGCTATTTTTGGTATGTGTGAGTTTAGGTTCAATGCTACTAAAATGCTGGAAATGATAAGAGGGAAGAGGCTAGTTTTCGTTGGAGATTCAATTAACAGAAACCAGTGGGAATCTATGCTTTGTTTGTTGTTTCAAGCTGTTAAAGATCCCAAGAGAGTCTATGAAACGCACAACAGAAGAATCACCAAAGAGAAAGGGAATTATAGCTTTCGTTTCGTGGTACATGACTACTATGATCTAAATGGACTATAAGTGTATTTAGATTTGTGATTGTTATTAATGTTATGTTTTGTGTACTCGATTAATTAGGATTATAAATGCACTGTGGAATTCTACGTTACTCATTTCTTGGTTCGTGAGGGTAGAGCAAGAATAGGAAGGAAGCGAAGAGAAACACTTAGAATCGATGCTATGGATCGAAGCTCTTCCAGATGGAAAGGTGCTAATGTCTTAGTGTTCAATACAGCTCATTGGTGGTCACATTACAAAACCAAATCCGGGTCAGTATTTTTTACCTTAAACATCATAAGATATATGTAATCAAGATTCTGATTGATTAGTTTTGAGTTTGCACTTGCAGGGTCAACTATTACCAAGAAGGAGACCAAATTCATCCGAAGCTTGATGTATCAACCGCTTTCAAGAAAGCTTTGCAGACTTGGTCATCATGGGTTGACAAAAATATCGATCCAAAGAAAACTCGGGTTTTCTTTAGAAGTGCCGCACCTTCTCATTTCAGGTCTGTTGCTATCTACCCGATATATGGTTTAAAAGACCGATATTTGTTTCTCCATTTATCATCTCTGTATTGTATCTTTGGACAGTGGAGGAGAATGGAACTCAGGAGGCCATTGCAGAGAAGCCAACAAGCCATTGAACCAAACCTTCATACCAAATTACTCAGGCAAAAACTCCATTGTTGGGGAAGTACTGAAGCAGATGAGAACACCTGTAACTCTCTTGAACGTTAGCGGTTTATCTCAGTACCGAATTGACGCCCATCCTTCTATCTACGGAACAAAACCCGAAAATAGGCATTCAA
Source organism: Barbarea vulgaris (assembly GCA_963667165.1). Lineage (NCBI taxonomy): Eukaryota > Viridiplantae > Streptophyta > Magnoliopsida > Brassicales > Brassicaceae > Barbarea > Barbarea vulgaris. Next base: position 32,961,830 of record OY763888.1, on the reverse strand, counting down.
AAGCTGTTCAAGATTGCAGTCATTGGTGTCTCCCTGGTGTTCCTGATACTTGGAACCACTTCCTTTACCTCCATTTGCTCCATAAACGATAGATACTGTTACAAACTAACATTGAGCTCAGATGTTTGTTTAATTAATGTAGCGATGCTCGATACGGGTTAACCGGACCAAACCAAAACCATTTTGTTAAAGATCAATATGAAAACCGAACTGAACATTAAAAAATATTTGGGTTAAACATATTTTAATCCATAATTTTTTGGTTAAATATCCTTCATCTCCAGCCAACCGGTTGATACTATTAAAGCAACATATAATCTGTTGATACTAGGATCCGTTGATACTATTAAAGCAACATATAATCTTATTTTGCGTATCACCTAGATATTTTTTCCATGATGCCACATATCTTTACTTTTCTGCTAAATGGAAGTTGAAGCTCAATTATACAAATTTAAAGTTTGGTAATTAAAAATTCCTCTATTAATTAAAGATTTTAAATCAACCGCGAGTAACCATTGTAAAATGACTTTGATTTTAATTTAAAAACTGAAGTCAAATATATGGACGATGAATCTATTTTTGTTTGTGTATATATCAATTCTACTGAGAATCAAATCGGTTGTACAATTTCACCGTTGCTCATAGGTGCTAGTGCTACAGTACCTATTGTGCCTATGATCTTCACGCGCTTTTCTGCCTTGCAGATACACGCGTCTTTCCATGGAGCAGGATTTATGTATTTAGTTTTTGGGCTATGTGAGTTAAGGCCCAACAACAATATATTGGCCTTTATTTTTTTTGTTAATGGATATTATATATTGGTATAATTTGCTCGAAAGATTATGGGTAAATACTTAAATCTTTTGTTTTTCTTTTCAAATATGTATACAGTTAACCTAAATATTTTTAACAAATCCATTGAGATAATAGTATGGTGATTTGATTTTTGTTTCCTTATATGAAGATATATCTTGCATATATACATATATATATATATATATATATTCTTTTATATATCCTCTTGCTGTAGTTGGTTTACTTTATTTGTAATTTTGTATGTAGGTTCCCTTTATATAATTTCTTCTTTTGTTCCTTTTTGCTTGGCAAACGTTATTACTCTTTTCTTTTTCTTCCGAATTTTAAATTATTTTATATATTGTCTCTTGCTTTGTTTTGACAAATAATAATAGGCAGAAAGGCTGAAATAAAACATTACATAATAATTTCCCGAACTTGTCTATTCAAAAAGGGGAAGAAGAGAATTACAACATATACTTAATTCTATATACAGGTTCTTGTAGAATTAGGAATTACAACATATATACTTAAATCTATAAACCCTAGACACAAGATGTATTCACCGTTGCAAACAATGAAGAAAGACCTAACAAATCCAAACATTTGCGACGTTGATATTCTAGAAGAGATTCTCGAGCGTCTTCCGTTGAAGTCCCTCGACAGATTCAAATCCGTGTCGAAACAATGGAGATTGATGATCGAATCTAGCTATCTCGCCAAGAAACGTCTTGGACGATACCCAAATCCGAAACTCCTTGTTCTTCGATCGGAAACGTCTAGAGATGAGAGTTCAAGAACCATTTTTTTGGAGACTATTTCAAAAGATCATTACGACCACAGCAAAATCTTTATTTGTTCTTACAAATTTCCAGATCCACATAGCGTATTTTATTTTGATCATGTCGGTCGAATAATGGGGTATTGCAATGGTTTAGTCTGCATCGACCATTTTGGCTACATTTATATAATTAACCCCACGACTGGAAAACTCAGGACACTTTCTCCTGATTTTTTGCGAGATTGTACTGGCCGACCATGTACGAAACACTCTTTTATTTTACAGATTTTTATGTGCTACTTAACTCGTCTTGCATAATATTGACATGCATACTTATATATCATAACAGACTTCAAAAAATTTAAATAATCGATCAAAATCCAAATAACATTTTTTGTATTTTATTTATAGGTTGTTCAGGTGAATTACCAATAAACGTAGGATTTGGAAGAGACATCGTCACAGGAACATACAAAGTAATCTTGATGTATAGCTTCCAACTTTATTATGGGAACACTCTTGTCAAGACCGAAGTCTTTAACCTCAACAATGGAGAACGAAGATGCATATGCTGTCCCATTCCTAACAATCAACTTAGCAATGGTAAAACATCAATCTTTGCAAATGGATCTCTTTTTTGGTTGACATTTAGAAACCTTGCAGCAATGGATCTTCACACAGAAACTTTTCGTTATGTTTTGTTACCGAGTTGGTACACCAATATCTCCGAAAGTGTAAACTTATGGAGTCTAAAAGATCGTTTATGTCTATCTGATGTGTTACAATATCCGAATGTGGACGTGTGGAGTTTGCAGCAAGAAGATCCGAGTGTGAAGTGGGAAAAGATTCTTTCAGTTACTATTCTAAGTATGGATTGTTTAGACGCAAACTTTTGGAAACTTGGTCTAGCGGCTTGTTTACTAAGACCTCTAGGAGAAAAGCCATCTAAGAGTCCTTTAGAGGATGTCCCTGATGATCACTATAGAACCATATTGTATACAGAGAACTTGGTTTCTTCGGTCTAGTTTCGTTATCAGTGCTTTAAAATATGAAAAACAGGTTTCTTTAATTATTTCCTCAGTTAATGAATGTTTTGCTGGTTTAGGCTTCTTTACTTGTTACAGACTTACAGTCTCCTTAATAGGCAAATTCGTTATTTATCTCATTTCTAAACGACCATCACATTTGCATGTGTTCGTTATCGTGTATTATTGTATTTGGACGTCTTCAAAGTTCAAAGTTTATTTGTTTCTTTTTTTTGTTAAATGCTTCAAATTTAAAACCCAATACTTCAAATATTGATTTCTGAAATAACTTGTACCGTTGTACGTGTACTCTGCTTCGATGAATAAATAAATGTATTGGACTACTATGATCTAAATGGACTATAAGTGTTTAGATTTGTGATTGTTATTAATGTTACATATGTTTTGTGTACTCGATTAATTAGGATTATAAATGCACTGTGGAATTCTACGTTACTCATTTCTTGGTTCGTGAGGGTATAGCAAGAATAGGAAGGAAGCGAAGAGAAACACTTAGAATCGATTCTATGGATCGAAGCTCTTCCAGATGGAAAGGTGCTAATGTCTTAGTGTTCAATACAGCTCATTGGTGGTCTCATTACAAAACCAAATCCGGGTCAGTATTTTTTACTTTAAACATCATAAGATATATGTAATCAAGATTCTGATTGATTAGTTTGAGTTTGCAGGGTCTACTATTACCAAGAAGGAGACCAAATTCATCCGAAGCTTGATGGGGACATAAAGATGTAGTTTTTATAAGGATTTGATTTACTTCTGCTTCCAAACGGTTCCGAGAAAGGAATTAAGAGATTCTGAAAACTAATAGTATTTATTTTCTTAGCTCAGGACTATACTCTCTTTAATGGTAAAACTCATTTATTTCCTCAGTTTAGTACTACAATTTTCTTTTATAACCTGGTGAATTCATTTTTTTTTTTTTCCAAACTTATAACCGGGTCAATTCATAGCTCAAATAGATAGTGTCATTGCCATGTGTCTCCTGACACTATCGTCGACATCCTACAAGTAATCAAATAGGTTGTAAGTTGTAACCTTAAGAATAGCACAACTTCATCAAATATCAAATATGTCTTTAATTAATTTTATTTATTAAATATTAAATTAAAAATTTTAAAACAAATCAAAATATAACACATAATTTAAGAGTGTCTTTGAAATGAGTTTTAAGTATCTTGCTAAAAACACTTTTGTTTCTCTTTCTTGATGAATATCTTTAATTTAATATTAAAAAATTAGGGAATACACCCTATTTATCACCAATGGATTTGTTTTAATAATTCACTTTGTGTAAGGCAAAAATAAAAGTTTCTTTATAAAAATAAAATATATTTTTCTTTTTCTTTTTATAGAGTATGTCAGAAAGGTAAAAATAACAAAAGAGAAAAAGAAGTTATAGGACACATGTGTTTGAACAAAAAAATAAATTGAGATATAATTATGTTTGGACCATTTAAAAAAAAAATTAAGTTTTTTTTTATTGATAATCCTATATGAAAGTCTATCCATGAATAACACATCATCATTTATATATATACATATTAACTTAAACTCTATTATTCATTGAACCATGTCACCACCTCTTTTCGGTCAGCGTTCAGAAACACCTTCAAGTTCTTATCCACCAATTATTTTTCCTCATGTGTTGGACTCTTTTGCATATTTAATCCATAAAAACATTCAGATTTCACTTCAGGGAGATCGAAACGAGCAACCTCTATATATTGTTTGTAGAGAGTTTGCAAATGAGAAAATACTGGTGTCAAAAAAAAAAGAAAAAAGAAAAAAAGAAAAAGAAAATACTGGTATCAGGAAATAAAAATGAAGTGATGTGGCATCTTATGTGTGTATAATAATTTACCTTTACCTTGCTTTTGTGTTTCATTTGTTCACCACGCTTAGCCACATAAATTACTGATCACATTGGTATATGGGTTAATTATAAGGGTTACTAATTACTAATTATTGTTTCTTGGCTTTTCACACTTTTTTTTTTGTTCCTTTTTAATATTTGCTTCTATTTTGATTATACTTTGCTTATTATTTAATTATATTTTACTTACTGTTTTGTTAATTTGTTTTATTTTATTTTATTTCAAATTTTTAATAGTTATAATGTATTGCCAGAATTGTATAAATTATAATATAGTCTCCTCAGTAGTCAATAGTCGATATAAAACCCCAATAATTACGATATTAATTTCTGAAGTAATTTCTACTTCCTGGCTTCAGCTTTGATGGTTAAATTATTGGGCCAGACTATCTTTGAATTTTCTTTGCAATCTAGAATTAATCTCTCTAGTCCATATATAATAATTAAGGGGGTGTTATTGGTTTTGTGATTTTTAAAGAGTTATAACTTTTTAAAAGTTTAGTGTTATTCAATTTTAATTTACAAAAACTCTATTAAAATCATATGTTATTGGTTCAATATTTATAAAATATTGTTAAAAGTAATGCGTTATTGGATTAATAAAAACTTTAACTAACTTTTAGATTGGACTAAAGTTTATTAAAGTTTAGTGTTATTGGTTGACTGATTTTAATTTTTTTTGTTCATCTAAAACAACTTTTATAGACTTTCAAAATCTTACATGTTAGGATGATATTCTCATATACTTTCGATGAGACTCTATAAAAATTTCTCAAATTCTACAAACCTAATAATCATTATAAGTATACATAAATCTCAATCCAATAACACCCCCTAAGGGTTGAAACAACCACATAAACCAACAAATCAACACATTTTAACTACTCCCTCTATTCTTAATTGTTTGTATTTCTACAATTTTTTTTTTTTTAAAAAGATACTATTTCTCAAATTTCAATAAAAACTTAGCTTTAAATTTCCTATTATGCCATTTATTTAATTTTGTTTTATTTGTTTTATCAAAAAATTAGTTAATAAATACTGGTTAAAATTGTTTTGTTCAACATAATTTTTAAAATTTGTAAAAATTCTAAAAATACAAATAATTAGAAATGAAAGGAGTATACGCCAAAAAAAAAAAAAAAAAAAAAAGAGGAGGCTCTCACAACGTGGAACCAAAATCAAATCAGCAATGTGACACCAAAAAGACTAATAACCGTGTAAACCTATTTCTCCTACAGATTGTTTTCCATTGGTGTGAATGGAACATTCCTGGGGCTAAATAATCTATATGCAATAAAACCCGAAACAACTAGAGAAATCATGGATATCACAATGGCAGATATGCTGGTTCCATCGCTAGAGCCCTTTACTGTTGCAGCGGTGAGACCCGAAGAAGAACCCGAGGAAATATCAAGAGGTATCCAATCACAATAGATCGTGTAGTGTCCTGATCCGTGCCACGGTTTGCTGTCCATCGGGTACCAGAATGCAACTGACATTTTGGCTGGTGAGCCAAGCGTGAACTGAACATCCTGTAGATGTCAATCTAGGACGTTAACTTTCATACAAAGATGTTCTGTTCCTACAAGTGTTTGACTCGTGGATTTGGTTTAAGAGTAGATACTGATTCACAGAGGTAAGAATGTTTGAAGGTTATGATATATTTTATGGTACGAGAATGGTAACCGAACATGGTTGATCCGAGTAGAAGATTTACTGACCTGTTGGAGACGGTCCATAGTCCTCAAAGGCCTTGAGAACTCAAAATAGTAAGTTCCTTTCTGGCCATCTGGCGTGTAAGGGCTGTCTTCCTCTACATAACCTGTTGAGAACTACTACATAAGTAACCAGACGAGATGCCTATGGCTAAGAGAAAGTTATAAACACTGCGCTTAAACTCAATCCCACCTCTTTTTTTTCAGTCAAAAACATAATAATATACCTCTGTTTTAAGAACTGATTATATAGATATGTAAGATTGACCTGATTGAGTTTTGAAGCTGCTGTGCCACCATGCTCCATGCCAATCGTTCTGTGCGCTAGAATCATTTCCTGCCAAAAGATCACACATTTGAAATTTGCACACGAGAAAGAGATACGCTGTTCAAACTCTCGAGTAGCTAGCACCCAACTAGAAAACAAATAATTTATAACCGTAAGGAATTTAGGGGCGTCTTATATAGTTGGGGAAACACATAAAGAGGATTAAGAACCTACAAAATCTGATTAAATGATTAAAGAGACTAAGCTTCCATGAATCAAAGCAAAAGAAAAAGGTTATTTCATAAGGTCATCATAGAAAATTTCTATTTTGAGAATATAACGCCCTCTCATCCAACAAGTACCTGAGGGTCCAAGACCATCAAGGTATCGACAATGTGGATTCCACCCATAAATGTCAACCAGGTGACCAAATCTGTTCATATGAGAATAGACAGAGGCATTTCAATAAACAAAATAAACAGAGGTACAGATAAGCCACTTAATAAAAAAATAAGGAACTGAATTGGTGCAACACCAGATCAAAGTATGTGGGAGATGCAGCAAATAGTACTGCACTACAAATCACCTGTCACCGCCATTTCCTTCTCCGTTGTCTATTGGATTACCCCCGTAAAGGCGTCCTGGAATAGCATTTCCAATGGAGAAATGCATTATATCAACCTCGAAACCTCTGCAAGCCTTGCTGGTACAAGAGTCTGTCCCTTCTTTACAACCACCCATCTTGTGGAGCAGAAGGTTGAAATCAGTTGTTCCACATAAAAAATTCATGGATCTTAAATTAGATATTTGGACAAAATACTCTAGCCACCTGAGAAACTTACATTGTGATAAGTAGCTTGATCACCAATTTGGAACATGAGGGCCACCGAAGGACACTTCTTGTTTTCACTGGATTTAAAGAAGAAAGCAGTTCAGTACTAAAGCTAAAGACTTGCAATTCAAAGCTATGCATAAATCAAGGATCAATTCAATATCATCTGAAGCAGTACATAAATATGTATTTTGACACCTCTGTATCTAAGAAAGTAATAGACATGCCAGAGCCTGACAACTATTGACGAAATTCCAAGTTTCAAGGATCTCAGGGACTAACTACATCTTATAACCAGGTGAACATAAATAATTCAGAAAGATAAAGCAAAACATAAATAGAAATGAATTGCATCAAACCCAAACTTGCATTGGATCACTTTTTCATCGCAGGACCCAAATTCTCAAAGATTAGAAGCAGAGAGTTTTAGTAAAACTTGTATGATTGTGATCACCTCTTCTTGGATCTTGCAGAGGTAGCAAATTAAAAAAAAAAAAAAAAAAAAGACACACTTACCCTTTATCATAAGCGTAATTTCCAGCAATTTCCAGCATAAAGTAAATATCTCGACCATCATGCAACGCCTACAAAGATGAGATCCACCCATTAAAATTTTAGGAACGAAATCGAACTCAACGTCCCACAAAATCCTGATTTATCTATCGAAACAAAATGTCGCAGTGAGGTCTCTGAATCACTACTCCTCAGGTCAAACTCACTAAATAGATCTTGGCACATCCGAAATTTCAGCTCGAATTTAATCAAATCTATACAATCTACAAATAACGTCGCAACCAATAACAATAATGCATATCCGATTCGAATCAACACATTACCTTGACCGTCATCTTTCCGGCGTCATACTCGTGGTCAGCGTCCGGATCAAGCGCAGGTCGAAGCGGGAACTCAGAGCCGTCAATGTCCTTCCAGTCATCGTTGTGACCATCGAGGGTGATAATCCCCGGTCTGAAATCGGTCATGACCTGGATCTCCGAGTCCGATTCACAACTCCATTCGCCGGATTCCTGGTGCGAAACCACTGTATCCGCCGCGAAGATCAAGAGCAACGCTACTACGAGGAGCTGAAGCATTTTGATTTTCCGGAGATTGGTTTCTACAGTTGACTGACGATCACTTCTCAAAAACATTTCTCGTCCTCACTTGACTGACTCTTCAAACGGTAAGCAAATCTCGACAGCTGTATTAAACAAATACTTATTGTTTTTAGTTAAATATTATGATTATGTTTTGGAATGGGCCTTATAAAGCCCATTAAATCCTCGATAGTCAAGAACCTTGTTAAAAAACCAACGTCGATATTCAGATCGGAGTCATCGGATCCGAGCTCCATTGACGAATAACACGGAGCTTCACCGGAGCTTCACATCGGGAACAATGGCGGTTAGTGCGAAGATTTTTCATTCTCTGATCGTCTTCCTCATAGCTATTTCTACAGTCTACTGTGTTTCTGCGGATTCGATAAAAGGCTGCGGTGGTTTTGTCGAGGTTTATCTCTTTTTCTTTTTCTTTTTTCCGATTCGTTTTATCCATCGCCCTGATTGCTTCCTGATCGATTACTAGATAGTGTGTGATATTGGAATATTGAGGATGTTTGCTTCCAAAGTAGATTCAGTTTAGTTGAGCTGAGTCTGCTTAGTACTTTTACGCACTTGTATCTGAGATTTTGCAATTTCTGTACCTGAGGTTAAGTAGTGAGGAGTAGGATCGGATCTGGATTTGTATTATTAACGCTGCTGAATTATTAAACGTGCAGGCGAGTTCGTCTTTGGTCAGGTCTCGTAAAGGAGCCGATGGGAAATTGGATTATTCTCACATCACGGTAAGAATTCCATTTCCTGACTATCATTTTTCTATCTTTCTTTTTTTTTTCTGAGTGAGGTTTCACTTATTTGTTTCTTTTTTCCCCTTCAAATTACAAGGTTGAGCTTCAAACAGTAGATGGATTGGTAAAGGACAGTACACAGTGTGCCCCAAATGGTTACTATTTCATTCCTGTATATGACAAGGTATTCATCAAACCTTATCTTTCTTTCTTCTGGGCATTTCATAGATGTATTGGGTGAATCGGGTGTTGCGCGTCTGCTGCAAATGATTTCTATGCTTTCTTCTTATAGGGCTCATTCATTCTCAAGATAAATGGACCTGAGGGATGGTCATGGAACCCAGATAAGGTTAGTCTCTTCTTCATTATTTTTGTTCTCGAGGACTATACACCAGGCTTGTAGCTAGCTATGACATTAATTTTGGTGTGGCAGGTCTCCGTTGTCGTTGATGACTCTAGTTGCAACAACAATGAGGATATTAACTTCCGCTTCACAGGGTTCGTTTTAGTCTATGAGTTTGCCTCTTCTTTTTTTCACCTTTTTAATTGGTGGTTAGGTCATTTTTCTTCCTGTAAAGTTTTCATGTTTTATCCTTTTATATATTGCAGTTTTACTTTATCCGGTAAAGTCCTTGGAGCTGTTGGTGGGGAGAGTTGTGTGATTAAGAACGGAGGCCCAGCGGATGTCAATGTTGAATTGTTGTCTTCTGAAGGAGATCCCATTGCTTCTGTTCTCACATCATCAGATGGGAGCTACTTATTCAAGAATATTATTCCAGGTGAGGAGTCTCTTTAAGCTTTCTGTATATCTTTCTTTTATTTCTCTATAACTTTGTGATTCCTTGCATGTATGTAGTTGGAAGTTTTCCATATTGTAACATCAAATGTCAAGTGCATATTTTCCAGGTATCTTGTGATAATATGCTTACAAATCTGTCTGATTGGTTGCAGGAAAATACAATATCCGTGCATCCCGTCTGGATCTGCAAGTTGAAGTTCGCGGTTCAACAGAGGTCTCACATCTTTTTGGATTTTTATTGTTTATATGTAACCTGTTGAAAATTTTCCTGACCAACCTTTTTGCATATGAGAATACATTCCCTTCCCTACTATATTTTCTTCTCTGTTGTATCTGTTTCAATATATTTGGCCTGAAAATTTTAATTCTGCATGCTAATAGTTGAAAAATCTCTTTTTACCTGTAGGTGGAACTTGGATTTGCAAATGGCATGGTGGATGACATATTCTTTGTCCTTGGTTATGATATCAAGGGGTCTGTTGTTGCTCAGGTAATGCCTCCATTGCTCTGTTTCTTTTTCTTTTGATGTTCAAATCTTGTTTCCCTCCTCTGCTTTCATAAATAAAATTCTAAGTATAATTATTGGAAATAGTGATTGGTGTATCATTGGGTTGGTTGGGTTTCTGTTCATCATGCACTTGCAGAGTATCCTCAGTTCTGAGTGTTTGATAAAAATCATTTGTTTCCTTTTGTAGGGAAATCCAATCTTAGGTGTTCATATATATTTGCATTCAGATGATGTTTCGATGGTAGATTGTCCCCAAGGACTTGGTGATGCTGCTGGAGAAAGGAAGCCTCTCTGCCATGCTGTATCCGATGCAGAAGGAATTTTCAGTTTCAAGTCCATCCCTTGTGGTAATCATTGTTTAATAATCCGCAATTTTATGAGCATATTAAGCTTTAACCTGATGAATTTTGTATTGTATAACACAAGTTAAATGACTATTGAGCATGCTGAACTTTAAGGACACTTGAAATTCTGGTTACATGGTCCAGCTCCTAGTTTCTATTGAAGTATTTTTTGGTCACTTTAATTTTTTCGTCCTCAGGAAAGTACGAACTGGTGCCGCATTATAAGGGTGAGAACACGGTTTTTGATGTTTCACCTCCTGTGATGCCTGTTTCTGTAGAGCATCAACATGTCACTGTTCCCAAAAAATTTCAGGTCAGATATTATGCCGATTATATTTCTATAATTGGACTCTGCTTACATGTTTCTTCCACTATATATGCCGCTCTATATATCTATAATTGGACTCTGCTTACATGTTTATTCCACTAAATATTGAACTGAATGCTCCTTTAGGTAACCGGATTCTCCATCGGAGGTCGTATAGTTGACGGTAATTCAATGGGAGTTGAGGGCGTTAAAATTTTAGTAGATGGTAATCTAAGATCTGTCACGGACAAGGAAGGATATTACAAGCTTGACCAGGTATACTTTCAATTTAATGTTTATACTGTATACCTTGTTCCAGTTGTAAGCCTGCTAAATTGGTTGTTACGCAACTTCTCCTAGTGAAATTTTGGTAAATGTTTTGAGGCTTCTAGAATCTAGAGTAAAGAATATGGTAGATCTCCGAAGTTTATGTACTAAGAAAAGGAATGTAGTTTTATATATTTTGAATTATATGCCATATGGTTTTCTTTCCACCACCCTTCAATCTCATTTCTTGCTGTTGTGATCAATAGTTTTAACGTCAGGGGATGTAATGTAATATTGGTTAAATTTCTTAGGTTACTTCAAATCGGTATACAATAGATGCAGTCAAGGAGCATTACAAGTTCGACATACTGAAGAAGTTCATGGTATCACTAATTGCCTCAGATATGGTTTTACCTCACTCATTCGAAGTTCGACAAACTAAAGCAATCACTTAACTTGTTTGTTTAGGTTTTACCAAATATGGCGTCACTTCCAGATATCAGTGCTGTATCCTACGATATATGTGGTGTGGTGCGAATGTTTGGTTCTCGTCACAAAGCAAAGGTAACTCTTGTTCATATTGGTATTTCTCTGTAATTACTTTTGATGTCTCTCATGTTTACGTTTAAATTTTTTGAATCTAGGTAGCTTTGACTCATGGACCCACAAACGTCAAACCACAAATGAAGCAAACAGATGAGACTGGAACCTTTTGCTTTGAGGTTTGTTGATGCAGATATGTATCTGTAGTAAATCCACTAAACAAAGTTAATTTATCAAGTTGACTCCTTTGATTCTTTGGAGAGTTGTTTCTGGCTTATATGGGTCTTTGTTGCTATTCTGTTTATGGATAGTTCTCTGTTTCTTACTTTATAACCTGTTCCTTATTTATTTATTTTCTTACTACCGTATATATTTCAGGTTCCCCAAGGCGAATATAGGCTGTCTGCTTTGGCTGCTACATCAAAGGGTGCTTCTGAGCTTCTGTTTTTACCAGCTTATGTGGATGTTACCGTGAAATGTCCATTGTTGAACATAGAATTTTCTCAGGTGATTCGCTCTGAATGACTCCACTTATTTGGGAATGTTTTTGTAGCATCAAATTGATAGGAGCTGGATGGGGAAAATACACTTCCACGTGTTCAGGGGGATTTTCTTTCTTTTAAATATTTTGGGTGTTAATGCAGGCCCGAGTCAATGTGCATGGTTCTGTTACTTGCAAGGAGACATGTGGTCCGTCTGTCTCAGTGGCGCTTGTGGGAGTGGCTGGTGATCGTGACAAGAAAACAGCTGTTTTAACCGACGAGAGTAGTCAGTTTCTATTTTCAGACATATTGCCTGGAAAATATAGAGTTGAGGTGGGCAGCATGGTTTCTTCTGAACATTTTTTCTCATCTTGGGTACTTCTGTAAAAGAGATGGAAAAAGTCACATTACCAGCCAAATACATTTACTAATTGCTTATCACGGTTGATTATTTTAGGTCAAAAGCATTTCACCACAAGCCGCATCTGATGAAGACAGTTGGTGCTGGGGCAGTAGCTCCATTGATGTGAATGTCGGAACTGAAGATATCAAAGGGATCGAATTTGTCCAGAAAGGTTACTGGATTAATATTATCTCCACGCATGAGGTGGATGCTAGAATTGTTCATCCTAATGGATCACCTACTAGCTTGAAAATCAAGGTATTTCTTTGTCCGGTGGATTCTCAGTGAGTTTTGGCTATTTGGAGTGCTATGTTTAAACTCTATATAACCTTTTTTTTTCTTACTTTGTGGTAACTGCAGAAAGGTTCACAGAAAACATGCGTTGAGTCACCTGGAGAGCATGAGCTTCAGCTTTCTGACTCATGCATGTCCTTTGGGAGCAATTTAATAAAGATAGATGTCTCAAATCCTCAGGTTTTAGTTTGTAATGTTTTTTCTTTTGTTTCAACATTCTTTGGCTTGTCCTTCATTTAGTAATCTATATGATTTTCTTTCTGTAGCCTATTCATCTGAAAGCAGAGAAGTACCTCCTCAAAGGTCTGATAAATGTGGAGCCTAGTTCAACCGAGTCTGAATTGCCAGAGACTTTCATTGTTGATATTCAAGACAAGGAAGGAAATGTTATCAACAGTATTGCTGCCAAACTTGCATCTGATGGGCAAGGCGTTTATGAGTACTATACCTGGGCAAATCTTGGTGAAAAGATTAGCTTTGTTCCTCGAGATTCTAGGTATGATCTGCTCATTTTGATTTCAGGGGAACTATGGACTAGACCTCAAATGTCTGGAGTCAAAAATGCCTCAGGAATGTATCATAGTCATAGAATATAAATTCTTGTTTCAAAATCAAATAACCAAAAGAGTGCTTGGGTGCCTGAAGTTTTCTCTAATATTTTTGAAGCTATTATTCTTTTCAAGTTACTTCAGCTATAGCTGTGTTCTGTTTCAGGGGTAATGTGGAGAAGAAGATGTTGTTTTATCCTAAAGAGCTTCATGTAAGTATTAACTAGAAGTATTGCTAGCCATAAAAGAATCTATAATGGGCACATGAAGCTTAATTTGTGTTTCTTCTAATAGGCTGTAGTGTCAAATGACGGATGCCAAGCTTCAGTTTCTCCATTTACTGGTCGGGTTGGTCTTTATATACAAGGATTGGTTTCTCCTCCTCTTCCTGGTGTTCATATCAAGGTCTCCGCTGCAAAAGACAGCCTTATTTCTTCACTTAAGAAAGGTGAAGTAGCTATTGAAACAAGCACGTCACCAGATGGTTCATTTGTTGCTGGGCCTTTGTATGATGATATAACATATGTCACCGAGGCTTCGAAGGTTGGTTTATATTTTACTGATATTCTTTTCATGTGCATGTAAATTGACCTTGAGATGATAATTTTTTCACCTTTTTAATCTTAGGTTAGATCTCATGCATTTGGTTACGCTGAAACTCTCACTTACATTCATTTGTTTGGAAACAATGTGTTCCTGATCTTGGCTTACACATGCAGCCTGGCTACCATATTAAAAGGCTAGGACCGTATTCCTTCTCCTGCCAAAAGCTAGGTCAGATCTCTGTGCGCGTAAGCTCAAAGGACAATGCCGGGACATCAATCCCTCCGCTGTTGTTATCATTAAGTGGCGATCATGGTTACAGAAATAATTCCATATCTGGCGCTGGTGGTGTCTTTGTATTTGATAGCTTATTCCCTGGAAATTTCTACTTGCGGCCCCTTCTTAAGGTAATTAACCTAAACCCCCTGCATTCTTAGCAAAGCACTGTTTGAAAATGAAAATGCTATGACTGGGTGTGATATGAATTAGAATTGTCAGCATTCTTTAATGGCTTTTTTAAAAACGTAAAAGTAGCCCAAAAGAAGTAAAGCATGAATGTTCTGATTATCAATCCTTTTCCTCAGGAATACTCTTTCAAACCTTCAACACTGGCTGTAGAACTGAGTTCTGGGGAGTCCAGTGAAGCTGTCTTTGAGGCTACTCGTGTTGCCTACAGGTTTGATTTATATTCTAAATCATCTTTTTCTCTATTCTTTCCTAATTTTACTTTTGTCAAGAGAAGCTGTTGCCTTGATTAGATTCTGGAATTCTGGAATAAATTCACTTTCCTAATCCTAAAACTTTCTAGGCGCGTTTCTTTAAGTATGATTGCAGTAGGGCTCAAATCTCCTGCCATACAATTATAGCAAAACACTTTCTTTGATACTTGTATCAATACACAATGACCAGTTACATTGGTCACTTTAAGTTTTAATTGTGATCGCATAGATGGTATGCTTATACTACGTTTGATTCAACCTTCTTTATTTCTGTAACAATATACCTTGTCAAATTCCTATACAGTGCGATGGGTAGAGTCGCTCTCCTATCGGGCCAGCCACAAGAAGATGTTGCAATTGAAGCTCGCTCTGACTCCAAAGGATACTATGAGGAGACTACAAGTGATATTAATGGAAATTATCGACTGAGAGGGTTACATCCAGATGCAACATATGTAATCAAAGTGTCGAAAAAAAATGGTTCAGGCAAGAATAAAATTGAACGTGCATCTCCAGAGTCGGTTTCTCTTCAGGTTTGTTTCTGTTTCTACATAGTATTTCCTTGTTATCATCCGCAGTTTCAACAACAGAATTTGCCTGACAATTTTCTTCTCTTGTAGATTGGTTATGAAGATATCAACGGGCTCGACTTTTTGGTCTTTGAACAACCAGAAACGACCATATTAACTTGCCATGTCGAAGGAAAACAGAACGAAGAACTGAACCCGAATCTGCTAGTGGAGATCAAATCAGCCATTGATGGGTCTAAGATAGAGAATGTGTTTCCACTACCACTTTCGAATTTCTTCCAAGTAAAAGGCTTACCCAGAGGGAAACACCTGGTGCAGCTTAAATCAAATCGTCCTTTGATCTCCCACAAAGTAGAATCAGAGATCATCGAAGTTGATTTCGAAACAAATACCCAAATCCATGTTGGTCCACTTCGATACAGCATTGTGGCAGATCATCAGAGTCAGGTAAAATATATAATCCACACAAAGAGTCTTCCACATTTTCAATAGACTGAGTTTTTTTTTTCACCTTTTTGCTCATTGTGATTTGATTCGCGTCGGTTTCAGGAAGTGACACCTGCTGCTATATTGCCACTGGTTATTGGCGTTTCGGCAATTGCTCTGTTCCTCAGTATCCCCAGGTAAATAAAAATAAAATTAAAACAAAATTGTAACTTTATAATTTGAAACCTTTCCATAATTAGTATAATTCACATATTTGACATGCTTAATGCAATCAAAAGGTTGAAAGACATCTACCAAGCCACGGTTGGGATTTCGTCTCCTGGGTTCACTGCGTCTGCCAAGAGAGAACCTCGAAAAGCTGTTCCTAGAAAGAAGACCTTCTGAGTTTTTTTTTTTTTTTTCCCTTTTGTTATATATATCGTTAGAGTGAATTGTTCAAATCATGCAGATTTCAGAAACTCCTCTAATCCGCACATTTTAAATTTTAGAGATCCACTTCGCTCAACGGTTAGTTTAGTCTCTTTTCTTTTTTTTTCCTTAAAACCATTTCAAATTTTTCATAAAAGAAGTATGATTTGATGTTAGATAAAATCTTGTTCTCTATGACTATTTCCAAAATTATGTTATCAGTTTTGATTCAATAACTTTACCAAACTTGAATTTTCGTAATAATGTATAACCTTCAACATCTTCGGATTAATGGTGTAAAACAAATTAATAATACACTATAGATGTTTTTATATAAATACTATATCAATTCGTATGTGGTGGCATAGAAATTAAGGAATCTGAAGCTCATGAAAAAGACTAGATTCGATTTCTCTTTGAACAACCAAGCTATGTCTCATGCACATGAAACAACGTACGCTGAGGAGTAGAGTTATTACAATGTAAAATTAATAAAGATCGTAGTCAAATTTATTCCCAAGTCTTACTCTGACAACCGCACACGGAAAGCTCGGGTTAACTGCTGAATCGGTCAAAAATTGAAAGTAGGAAAGCGTATACCGTCTTGTCGGATGACACACAGATTACCGTTTAAAAGCCTACTGACCTACAATTGCCGGTAACCAAATTCAAGGCATTTATTTAGCAAGAATCCATGTTTTCATTCATCACCTCCCTCCCACTATCTCTTCTCCAACCCTAATAATTCTCTTTTCTTTTCTTTTCTTTTTTCATTCTCTGTATTTTTTATATGTACTTGTCTAGTGGATTGTTTTCTTTACTGGGTTTTGATTAAATTTCCCTTGACATGGAGAAGAATATCGGTGTTGGGATGCCGTTTTCCGAGTTAGGGCAAATGAGGGTTTCCGAGATGGGCAATTTATTGGTGGAGAGGTATCCAGTAGGGTTCATGGATTTACTTGGTGTTGATCGTTATGCCCTAACCCATTCGCCACGGATGCAGTTTCCGGAGATACCTAACTCGTCGTCGAGTGAAGCTGTGACTGGAGGGGAAAAGAAGAGAGACGACGAGGACAATTATGCTGAAAATGGTGAAGAACATCAACATAAGTCAATTATGCTGTGAGTTTGAGTACTGTTTGTTTGTTATTTTCACCGAGACTTAGTTCCTCAAAAATATCTGCGAAAATTATTATTATATATAGGTTTAAAATGATGCTTGGTGAGCTTTGGGATTATAGGTCTAAATCAACGAAGAGTAGTGAGCAGACGAAGATGAGAGTGCCAAAAGTGTCATTCATCACAAAGAGCGAGGTTCTTCATCTAGACGATGGTTATAAGTGGAGAAAATACGGTCAAAAACCTGTTAAAAACAGTCCTTTTCCAAGGTAACATTTTCATTTCTTTTATTTTGTGTCTTCTTTTGTATATAAATAATCTACATTAAACATTATGAGATTTGATTAAATGTTTTTTTTTTTTATCTTTGGCAAGGAATTATTACCGTTGCACAACATCTTGGTGTGATGTGAAGAAGAGAGTGGAGAGATCATTCAGTGATCCAAGCACTGTAATCACTACCTACGAAGGTCAACACACGCATCATCGTCCAGTACTCATCATACCTAAAACAGGCAACACTGAATCCAATGGTTCAGCTTCTGGGGACCACTTTGGCCTCCCTACACTCTCTTCCCAGTTTCATCAGCTTTCCAATTACAACAACCAACAACCCAGGTACATTGACAAGCAAGAAAACGGGTTTGATCATGTGATGAAGAAGAGTCGAACTCGGGATCTCCTGGATGGGGCTGCTTTAGTCAAAGATGATGGCCTTCTTCAAGATGTTGTTTCCTCTCATATAGTTAAGGAAGAGTCTTGTAAGTTAGTTAGTTAATCGCATAATGAAGTAGTATGTTTTAGCTTTTCTAATTGTCCGAAAACCGATATATATTTACTTTACAGTTTGAATGGATCACGTAGATGATATTAAAAAGTTTCAAAATCTTTTAATAGTACGTAGGTTAATGTTGAAGCTGTCACATTCATTTGATCATGATGAGTTTTTATAAGTTTTTTTTTTTTTTTTTTGCATCGACCAAGAGAAATCATATTACTTGTTTGATTGAGATTCCTTTAATTTACGGTACCCGTTTGGTCTAGGATCAAAATACTAAGCTTATTGAACCGTGTCACACTCAGATTAGGTAAGTATTTTGTGTGTCTTACCGAGTTTTATATTCCTCTAGCAATGCTATGTTATAGCCAGGGTTTAAAGTTTTGTTTCTCCATATATAGAGAGACGAAGCAATTTATAAGTTTAAGATTGTTATGTGTAGGAAATCAGTAGAGAATGACTGTGTTTTTTTCTTATACAGCAATTATAATTTTTTATTACTGGCCTTTTGAGCTTTAACATAGAAGCATAGTTTGATATTTGATGGGTCCAAAAGAATACTGATGTGAAAAAGAAAAAGAATACTGATTTAAAAGGGAATGGGAAGGTTCAGAATAGAGTTAATTAAGGAAAAGAAATTCACCACTTGTATTGTATGATTACCTTACTGCGTTGAAAAAAAATTTGGCACTGTCAAGTGTCAATGTCGTTTGCTAATTAAAACTTTAACGTTTTCTTTTTGGTATTTATTTATTTTAGTCTTATGGTTTCTTCTAAAACCCAAAAACGATAATAAAGGAGAAAAAAAGTCAAAAACATAATTCAAATTCTAACCTAACCTCTAATAAATGACTATTACTTTTAAGAAAAACAGTGACGTGTGGACAAAAAAAAGTTCGCAACATTAATTGAGATTCGTTCCGTCTTCAGGCTGTTTGGAAGCAGTATTAAAGATGCTATTTGAATTGAGTCAAACCCTTAATTATATATAAGACCACGCAATATGAAATGTTCTATTTGTAGAAATGTTCTATTCGTAGAAATGTTTGGTTTCATCATCCATTCACCACCCTATATCCCATTCATCTTGTCGATCGTATCACGCAGTTCTTGCTCCAAAAAAAAAAAAAAAAAAAAAAAAAACTGGATCAGAAGTCAGATCTCGACATATTTCATGTTGCAATTA
This sequence comes from Barbarea vulgaris, assembly GCA_963667165.1. Taxonomy (NCBI): domain Eukaryota; kingdom Viridiplantae; phylum Streptophyta; class Magnoliopsida; order Brassicales; family Brassicaceae; genus Barbarea; species Barbarea vulgaris. The sequence goes on along the minus strand of OY763888.1, from coordinate 32,942,446 downwards.
ATAAAATCCGTGTTGCCTTATAAGCGTACTGTCTTTATCAAAATATAATAAAAAATAACTAAATAAAGAAATATTGACAAAATATAATAAAAATAAAAATATGTTATATGTATATATATAGCTAAAGGAAACCTAACTAAAGTAGTAATTGCAAATTCATAGAAGGCGAAAAATGAAAGAGAGGGAGAAAAACCCTAAAACTGTCCTACCTTCAGATCTAGTAGAAGACGAGATACTCCAACGCCTTCCTGTGAAATCTCTACTTAGATTCAAATCCGTTTCAAAAAAATGGAGATGGACGATCGAATCTACCCGTTTCGTTATGAAACATATGGGTTGTCCTTTCTCAAACCCGAAACTTGTTGTTGTTGGAGCGAAGACGACTCGAGGTGGTGATGAGAACTTGTTGACTTTTATTCTAGAGACTTTTTCAAGAGATGATCAAAGCGAAGTCAATCGTTTCACTTGTTCTTGCACTTTTCCTGATCCCATCAGACTCGTTAGACTCTTTTATAAAGTTGTAGGGTCTTGTGACGGTTTGATCTGCATCAAAGATAGAAGGTAATAATTATCATGTACACAAACATATATTGTTCACATTCGATCCCTAAAATGTTTTGTTGTGTTTTCGATATTGTGAATTTTACTTGATGTTTTTTTTTCTTCTCAAATTTCCTTTGGAATTCTTGTAATGACAATATTATCGTCACCTAAAGAGACGGTAGGCTTTCGACAGATTACAAAACAACTGTATACATAATCAACCCCACGACGAGAAAGCACCGGATATTTCATTCAGAGCAGTTGCATCAGGCTCGAGGTATGTATATATATGTCGTATGCTTAACTCTTGTAAATTTTATAGATAATTATGAAAGCATATATATATATATATATATATATATATGTCTGTTGTTTCTCTGTAGATTCGATTAGTTACATCGGATTTGGGAAAGACATGGTTACAGGAACATACAAAATGATACTTTTGTCCGGAAATATCGATGACTCTGATGCTAATAATAAGCCTCTCAAGACCTCGGTTTTGACCCTCGACAATGGCAGCAGACGAAGAGACATTGGGTTTTTCCCTGTTTCACGCAATAAAATTTCTTATTTACATGCACCAGTCGTCTTTGCAAATGGATCGGTCATCTGGTTTACAGGACCTAGTTATCTTAGGTCATCATCAGACAAAAAAACACCTATAGATTTTGTAGCTTTGGATCTTCACACTGAAAAATTTCGTAGAATAATGTGGCCGAGTTGGTATGTTGAACATCGTCCCAGTATGAGATTATGGAGTTTGAAAAATCGTCTATGCCTATCAGACGTGAAACAATTTCCGGATGTGGACGTATGGTCTTTGGATTCATTTGAGAAATGGGAGAAGATTTTTTCTATCAATGTTTCAAGTATTGGTCGGTTAGATACACATTTTTGGATGGTCTGTTTAGAAGCTGCATATTTTAAGCCAACTATATATTTATGGTCTGAAGCTGAAGAAGAAGAAGAAGAAACTCATGTGGACCACCAATTCCCTCGTTTCACTAGATGGAAAACCACTTTGTATACAGAGAGAGCTTAGTTTCTCCTTATCAACAGATCTAAATTACGATTTAATGTTTTTTATTTTTGCATACTATAGACTTATTATTATGATAAATGGATTTTATTATTTTTATACTGCATCCATCTCATTAACCATAGAAAGCTTTTATTTTCTTCTTCTTAAGAACTCGTTTAAGAGATTTGACGTAACGAAACCGTTTTTGTTTGGATGATTCGAAAGGTGGGTAAACGACAGCGTTTTATGATAAAAAGATTGAAAAATCAAACGACGACGTGTTGTGATGGTATGAAAAGCAAACGACGACGTTATCGTTGAGGGTATATTAGTTAGTTTCAGAAATTTAAGGTTGAAAAGGAGAACTTAAAAATTAATATTTGGGAGCTATCAAATTTCATTTCCCACAGTTTCCCAACCCTAATAAGCTAATTTGTCTCGTTCAGCGTCTTCTTCTCCTTTTCGAGATATTCGGTCGCCATTGTTTCGAACCTCGCAAGGTAAGAATAAACCTTAACTCTTCATTTCTAGGTTGAACGCTTCTTCTTCTTCTCTCTCTCTCTTGTTCGTTTCTTCAGCCGCTCTTTAGTCACATTGATTTAGCTATTACATCTGTTACAATCGACGAGTTTTGGTTACAGGGTTATTGGAATTTTGTTCAATTTCTAGCAAGTTGTCCATTTTTTTTGGTTTAATCGTATCCTTATGGTATGTGTCTAATGGAAAATGTGACTTCTTTCTTCTAAATTTCACATTTTTTTGTTTGTTTTATTTCTAATTTCTAAGTGATAGAATCTTCAAATTGATACTTATATGGATGAATGAACTCTCCATTGAATCTTTGTTTTTTTCAGACTATCTCTAGAAATTGAATCTGAAAGTTGTGTTTATTTTCAGATGGAAAGCACAAGATCGGACCCAGAGCTTGATGATGACTTTAGTGAAATCTACAAGGCGTATACTGGTCCTCCATCTACTGTGACCAACACTGTTCAAGAAAAAGACAAACCTATCAAACTCTCTGAAGAAAGATGTGATGAAGAAGAGCAACTACCTGATCCCAATTCTGTGCCTACTGATTTCACTAGCCGAGAGGCTAAGGTTTGGGAGGCTAAATCCAAAGCTACTGAGAGGAATTGGAAAAAGAGAAAAGAAGAAGAAATGATCTGTAAAATATGTGGCGAGTCTGGTCATTTTACTCAGGCAATACTCAATTTTTTTTGTAGCTTACTCTTTTTTAGTTTATAACATAGTTTTGTGTGTGTGTTTTCTGATTGTTGCATCATTTGTTCATTATGTTAGGGCTGTCCATCCACACTTGGTGCCAATAGGAAGTCTCAAGAATTCTTTGAAAGGGTACCTGCTAGGGACATGAATGTAAGAGTTTTGTTTACGGAGAAAGTTATTGAAAGTATTGAAAGGGAGACCGGCTGCAAGATTAAAATGGACGAGAAGTTCATAATTGTTAGTGGCAAGGACAGATTAATCTTGAGGAAAGGTATAGATGCTGTTCACAAGGTTAAGGAGGATGGTGACATTAAAAGTTCTTCTGCTTCTCACAGGAGCAGATCCAGGTCACCTAGGCGAACTTCTGTTGGTCCACCGCGTGCTCGAATCTCTGAACCTCAAAGACAACACCTACCATCTCATGGTTCATCAAGTTTCTCAGAGCGCCCTGGTAGGCAAGATAAGTTTGTGGATAATCGTGTGCGCGAAGAGACTCGTGTTCGTGAGAATCAGCGAAATGTTTCCCGAGGATCACCACAAGGTAGGGACAGGATGGGATACCTTAGAGCCTTGGTTATTTTCTCTTTTAGTCTTGTCTTTGGAGAAGTTGATTGGTCGTTTTCCGGCTTTCTTTGGCCGATAATGTCTTTTCCTTATCTTTATTTTGCAGCCAAAGGTAAGTCCTTATGTTCAAGCATTTTGTACAGTACTGAAGTGAATAAATTATTTACTGAACTTTTGTTCTATCTTCTTTGATTGAATATCAGATCATGTCGTGTTTTACTGTAGCTGTAACCTTTGGTTTAGTCTTGTGGTCAGGCAGTTAACATTACTATTCATTTTATGAAGCTTATGGTAGTGACAGAGCTCGGAGTCGTTCTACACATTCGAAATCTCCAGGAAGACCACGTTATAGTGGATGGGATAAACCATATGATAGGCAAAAGTCTGAGGTGAGTGGTTATCGGTCTGAAAGATGGGATCAAGAGAGATTGGGTGGCTCCAGCGACATGCAGGTGAGTCATCAGTTTGAACGCCCTGCTTTCCCACAGACATTAGAAGAACTAGAATTGGAATATACGAGGGATGCAATGGAGCTTGAAAAGAAACGAGTTAAGGAAGAAGATGAGGAGAACAACAAGCATCGTGAGGTAAGAGATCCAGTGACTGATGTGCTCCTCTTAGATTCAAAACCGAGTTTTAGGTGCTGTCACGTCAGAAATGGCAATTCCTAGACAACAATGAAAGTTTCATACTTTTTTTACATTCTAATTGCTCATAGTATTGGATGGCAGCAGATATCTCCTCGAGCTGTTACTAGTTGAATTGACAAATATGAACAAAAATCAGACTTTAGTCCTTAGACTCCTTGAGAAATGCAATTCCTTTTGAGGAACTTCAACTTCTGACATCAATTTGTGCGAGTTTTTAGACAATCCGGGAACTGAGAGAGATATACATGAAGAAACTGGCTGGGCTGAGGGGTGTGAATGCTAAACAATGGGAAGAATTCCTTCAAGTCGATGCTCAGAGACGTCAACAGCAACCACGGCAACAAATCTCTGGTCCGAATTATGGTAGTAACTATAGACAGTTTCCTTATGGTGAGTTTGATGATGGTTACTGTGCCAATCCTCCTCCCTATGGTGGAAACAATGTGCCAATGGATTCTGAAGGCAGATATCCAAACCATATAAAAAACTATTCATCAAGGCATCAAGACAACAATTATGGTACTGGGTTCCAACGGCAGAGGCGTGAGGACTATGGGAAAGCCTACAATCGTTATTAGATCATTGTAGTCAGAAGTTGTTTGGTAAGTTGTTTCACCCGTGTCAGAAGACAAAAGTTAGTGATGTGTTGTTCATGGTTTTGATTGAGTTAGCAGACTGAAATTGTGGATTCTTGAAGAGTATATCTTTCAGCTTTGTGACCTAAAAGAAAGCTTTCTGAAAATTTCAGGGTCTGCTGGAGTCCAAATGTCACCTCCAGATATGTGGTAGGTAATCCGAATTCTTAATAGGTTGTAAACATAATGTGGCTTGCACAAACCAAGGGTTGTTCCTTTCTGTTGAGCCACTCATATCTGGCAATGTTGAGTACTGTCGAGCACCTGCAACTGCTAGCTAGTTATATGGTTTTGTGTTTTTACATTGTAAAAGATTTCTTGACATTAGGTGGTAAAAACCATTTCGTTGTACTCAACAGATTACTTTTTTCTCTTAAGATACGTATGTTTCAACTTTGAATTGGACATATATCTATCTCTTTAGATTTTGTCAAAATGGTTTGTGTCGGGGCATGGTTTCCATAGTTGTTAGCTTTCCAAGAAAGAGCTCACGTGGCAGAGTTTTATGGGAAGAACTGAGCTTGATACTAGTAGTTTAAAGTAGTCAGTAGCCTTAATGTGGTTACACTAATAACCCCTCGTGAACCCAAAAGGGTTCGTAAGGCTCTGGAAATGCTCAAGAGCGAGTGTGGTTTGACCTGCAAGAAACATCGAACCTATGTCATTGGCAAGATTTCTACTTTCTAGTGTGAAACATGGTATTATTCTCCATCAATTGGAGGGAGATTAAGAAACCAACAAGCGCTATCTTTGAGGATTGGGACAGTGGCAGTCTTAGTGAGAATCAGATCAAGCTTGCAGCAGCTAATGCTTACTATGCTTTCAAACTTGGGTGCAGATATATATATATATATTGACTTCTTTTAATCAGAAATATTCAAAAAAAAACCTGTGTTTGAGATAAGTCGTCTGTTTTTTTTTTGGTTAAAGCGTCTGTTTGTTTTCATGTTTTGATAATTAAGGAAAGCTGTTTTATGTTTGCATTTCAATGTTCCACTACATGGAGGTCCATTCTATCACTATCTAAATCTTTTAGGCCACAAAGTGTAATATTTGGAAAGCTTTGGGATTAATTTAGTTTCTTTTCTTTTTTTTGAAATCTAAGAAGATGTTGTTAAGTACTTAGGGGGATATATTGGAGTGGGTATTTGGTGAGAATTGAGTTTTAATGAATTTTGAGAGGATTTAATTAAATTTTGGTGAATTAGGAATTTTGTTATTAAATTCTCTGAAATCTCAGCTAAAACCATGAGAATTGAGTCTTTGTATTTTTAACTAAGAGGGGTGTATTGAATTAAATATTTGGTGTGATTTGAGTTTTAATGAGTTTTTAGATGATTTGGTTAAATTTTGGTGAATTTAGAATTTTGTTATTAAATTCTCTGAAATCTCACCTAAAACAATGGGATTTTGGTCTTTGTATTTTTAAGTAAGAAATCCCCTCAAATCTCATCTGAAACTTTTAAATAAAATCCTAGTACTGTTTTCAATAACAGTGGATTTGATTGTATATTTTAAAATCATTAATCCAATAACACAGGATTTTATAAGATATTTTGAAATCCAAGTTTCAATAACACGTGATTTGTCCATTTAACTCAAATCTCTCCAAATGCCCGATTGAATACACCCCCTAAGAATTCCTCTCAAAACTCAGCTGAAACTTTTAAATGAAATCCTAATAACTTTTTCAATAACAGTGGATTTGATTGTATATTTTAAAATCATTAATCCAATAACAGTGAAATTTAAAAGATATTTTGAAATTCATGTTTCAATAACACATGATTTGCCATTAAAACTCAATTCTAACCAAATACTCACTCCAATATACCCCTCTTAAAGTGTACCTAAATCTCTTAGGCCACAAAGGTCCAACAACTATTATTCGGAAAATTTTACACCTGATTATAAATATCTCGTCAACTATTGGGCCGGTCCTGATAACATTAACCCACATAACGGACTCTTATTCCTTGTTGTTCCTAATATTTTGAGGGGGCTAAAAGATATAATAAGAAAATGTGGGGTTAAATCGAAAATTCTATTAAAATTTAGGCGCCGCCTCTCTGTTCTCCTAAATCACGCTGCCGAACCCTAGCCTCCATCATTTTTCATTCACTGTTCTGCTTCAGCTCCTTGCATAGTCCTTGTTTGCTTTCTCTCTCGTGATGGGTACAGAGAGAAAGAGGAAAGTTAGTTTGTTCGATGTTATGGACGATCCGTCGGCTCCATCGAAAAGCGGCAGAATCAATGGTCTTGCCGACGGCGGAATCAACAGTTTGATCAATAAGTGGAACGGGAAGCCCTATTCTCAGAGATATTATGACATTCTGGAGAAACGTAGGACTCTACCAGTCTGGCTTCAGAAAGAGGAGTTTCTCAAAACTTTGAACACCAATCAAACCCTAATCCTTGTCGGTGAGACCGGTAGTGGTAAAACCACTCAGGTAAAGTTTTCATCTTTTCTATTTCCGTTACTTTGAATCGGGAGATGATGTTTATTAGTGTCTTGAATACGAGAAAAGCTAATTGTAAATTTTGTTTGTTGTACAGATTCCACAGTTCGTTATAGATGCTGTGGATGCTGAAACCTCTGATAAGCGTAGGAAGTGGTTGGTTGGATGCACACAGCCTCGTAGAGTTGCTGCCATGTCTGTGTCCCGTCGTGTTGCTGAAGAGATGGATGTTACTATTGGGGAAGAAGTTGGTTACAGCATCCGTTTCGAGGATTGCACTAGCTCCAAAACGGTGCTCAAGTAAGCATTTGTCTCTCTTTAGCTTCTCATCATTATAATTTATTTACTTGTGGATCTTCTGTTCATGTGTTACTTATCATGACCAGGTACTTGACTGATGGTATGCTGTTGAGAGAAGCAATGGCAGACCCGCTTCTTGAGAGATACAAAGTGATTATTCTCGACGAGGCCCACGAAAGAACTCTGGCCACAGATGTGCTTTTCGGTCTTCTGAAGGAGGTGTTGAGGAATAGACCTGATCTCAAGTTAGTTGTGATGAGTGCAACTCTAGAAGCTGAAAAGTTTCAGGAATATTTTAGTGGTGCGCCTCTGATGAAAGTTCCTGGTAGGCTTCATCCAGTTGAGATCTTTTACACTCAGGAGCCTGAGAGGGACTATCTTGAGGCTGCTATTAGGACTGTTGTTCAGATTCACATGTGTGAGCCACCTGGTGATATTCTTGTTTTCTTAACTGGGGAGGAGGAGATTGAAGATGCTTGCCGCAAAATCAATAAAGAGGTTGGTAATCTTGGAGATCAAGTGGGCCCTGTTAAAGCTGTGCCATTGTATTCTACTCTACCACCTGCAATGCAGCAGAAGATATTTGATCCTGCTCCAGAGCCTTTAACCGAAGGTGGTCCTCCTGGTAGAAAGATTGTTGTGTCGACCAACATTGCTGAGACTTCTTTAACCATAGATGGAATTGTCTACGTCATTGACCCTGGTTTTGCTAAGCAAAAAGTCTACAATCCACGAATTCGTGTTGAGTCTTTATTGGTGTCCCCAATTTCAAAGGCAAGTGCTCACCAGAGATCAGGTCGTGCCGGAAGGACACGGCCCGGAAAATGCTTCAGGCTTTATACAGAGAAGAGTTTCAATAATGACTTGCAGCCGCAGACGTATCCTGAAATATTGAGATCAAACCTTGCAAACACAGTTCTGACCTTGAAAAAACTGGGTATAGATGACTTGGTACACTTCGATTTTATGGATCCCCCTGCTCCTGAGACATTGATGCGAGCCTTGGAGGTTTTGAATTATTTGGGAGCACTGGATGATGAAGGTAACTTGACAAAGACGGGTGAGATAATGAGTGAGTTCCCCTTGGATCCACAGATGGCAAAGATGCTCATAGTCAGTCCTGAATTCAACTGCTCGAATGAGATTCTCTCGGTTTCAGCAATGCTCTCAGGTACGCTCTTAACTTGTATTCATTTGTTCTTGCTTTGGTGTGTTAGGTTTGTAGATATGGGTAGGCTTAAACTTGGTACCAGCTTCTATTCTGCATCTAGTGTACATGTGCATTAGAACTCATCTTTTATAGTTGATGTGTATGATTGTCATTTAGAATTAAGTATTAGAGTTAGGTTGTCATCAGCAGTCTCTAGTCTGGGTTCTGCATACCCATGGTTAGGGGTATCTTAAGTCAGTGCTGATGCAGATAGTTGCAGTTTCTCAGTTATTCTCTCTCATGAAGCAAATGGTATCAGTCTCATCGCCTCTATGCATCTGCTGACCTCTTCCATGGACCTCTTCTGTTATAAAAACCAATTCTTTCTTTAGTACCGAATTGCTTTATCCGGCCTAGAGAGGCTCAAAAAGCAGCAGATGAAGCGAAAGCTAGGTTTGGACACATTGATGGAGATCACCTCACGCTGTTGAACGTTTACCATGCTTTTAAGCAAAACAGTAAGTGATTATCTCTTCCTCTTGCTCTTTTTTTATAGTTGCTTTAGAAAGATATACTGACCGTAACGAACTTGGTCAATGTAAATTCTCACAGATGAAGATCCAAATTGGTGCTATGAAAACTTCGTCAACAATAGAGCAATGAAATCTGCAGACAATGTTAGACAGCAGCTAGTCCGGATAATGTCAAGATTTAATCTGAAGATGTGCAGTACTGATTTCAACAGCCGCGACTACTACATCAACATAAGAAAGGCCATGCTTGCCGGTTATTTCATGCAAGTGGCTCACTTAGAACGCACTGGCCATTACTTGACCGTCAAAGACAACCAAGTATGTCTAGTTTTATATTGTTGTGTACTTAAAACTTGTTTTTCTCTCTTTGTATTGAAATCGGATGGCTAAATACTTGTTTGGCAGGTGGTTCATTTGCATCCTTCCAACTGCTTGGATCACAAACCGGAGTGGGTAATCTACAATGAATATGTTTTGACTAGCCGTAATTTCATCAGAACAGTGACAGATATTCGTGGTGAATGGTTAGTTATTCTTTTTTCATGTTCTTGTTTTCTTTAAGTTATTATCTCTTTGAGGTTTTTGTTTCTGAAAAATACATCCTTTTGCCATATTGATTCACAGGCTCGTAGATGTTGCTCCTCACTATTACGATCTTTCAAACTTTCCCAACTGCGAAGCCAAACGTGTCCTCGAGAAGCTATATAAGAAGAGAGAAAGGGAGAAGGAAGAGAGCAAGAACCGGAAGTGAAGGAGACTCTCACTACTTGGACAAGAGGACCAATCCATAAACACTGCCTTATATTATAAATACCTCTTTGACCAAAAGACTCTAGCAATTATCGTTTTTGTAGGTGTTGAGTGGGAACCAATATTTGCATTTTACATCAAAAGTTTGTTTTTTTTTTCTGAGAGCTTTTGTTCCTTTGAAGATTCCTACTACTGAATTTAATTATCTTCTACAATTATCTCATGAGATTAGTTGTTTTTTGTGTTTCTGTATTGTTTAAATATATGTGGTTATAAGTTATGACAACCTGCAATAACAATTTTGGAAATAATTTGCAAATGTGATGGACAATCTGAAAAAGGATAAAAAGTTCTGAAGAAAAAATAACGTTAAAAGGCACCGAGATTTTTACTTAATTAGCAAGATTTAAGTTTCTACGAACATACAGAGAAGCCAATTAGTTTTTAACACAAACGTGGAATCTACGGCTTGCTTATTACCATGGGGCAGAGACAGTTGACAGAAACTCCTGATCAACATTCTGAACCTTTTGGTCAAGAAGAGCTGCGTAAGACTGCATCCGAGCTATCTCCTTGTCTATTGTCACTTTCGCTTCCTTCATTGCCGCTTCTCGTCTCTGCAATTCAACAATGTCTTCTTCACACTTCCTTCTTTTATTGTCATTCTCTGTGATCTCTCTCTCAAGATCTTTTAACTCTTCTAATGCCAATGTCTGTCTTTCCTTAATGGACAATAGCTTGCCAATCCGAGATCGTGGTGCAGTAACATCAAACCCATGTTTCTCTAGCTTGAGAAAACACTCATCGATCCTGTTCATCACGCTTATTGGATCGTTGACTCGTAAGTTGTTGAGATTCTCTAACAGCCCACTGAATTTCACCATTGTACCAATGGCCTCTCCTTCACGGAACTCTTCTTCGCTCTCTAGCAATGGACTGAAATGTGGATGCTGTGGCACTGTTTTGAAGACCTCCATTGAATCAATCACATTCCAAAGAGGTGACTTCTTTGCAAATGGCAGAACCATTGTCGAATCTCTCGCTGGAGAAGTTTCCACAACATCGACGTGTTTTTCCACAACGGTTGGATCAGGAGTCCGAGAAACAGATGGCCCTGAGGAATTGATTAAAAGAAAAACAAAAAAAAAACAATGAGAATCAAATGGTAAAAGTGCATCAATGGTTTAAATGGCATGTTAGCACTTAATCCATCCAAACTTGATGATGAATTTCGACCGTGGATCCATGAAGCGAGAGGCATATCATCATCAGTCATATCGGCAAGTTCAATAGTTCCAGCCTTAGAACCATTACCAACCACGTCTACAAGATATTGTGCCAAGAATGTTTTCAGGTTGCAAAGAAACAAATGCCGCTTTACTTATACCATAAATAAGAAAGACAACATACCAGTCTTCTGCTTAGGTTCTGTGCTTATGAACTTGCGTGGTTGTCCTCTTTTCCTCTTATTCACGCTCTCTCTGTTTCTCGTCTCCTCAGGTGCCTGCGTGGAATGAATAGGATCTACAGAATCATTTGAAGAGCCCTTTTGATTATTCATTGCCTGAAGTTTCTTCCTTGGAGATGTCTTTCCTTGTGTTTTAACCGCTGGTTTTCTCAGAGGAGTAGCGGCTACGCCCAGGACTACTGATGAGTGAGACACTTTTGCTGGAAAAAAGTCATAAGCAAATTCATTTCGTGACACAAACTACTTCCAATAAGAATAAAAATTCATTCCTGTGAAGGTAAAGAATGATATAACAACACTTACTTGCTGCTATCTCTGGTTGGCTTGTGATTGGAGGGTTCTCATTCATCATAACATCAGCCATATGACTTCCTAATTCTCCAGCTAACTGCTACAGAAAACACATAAGGTTAGCCACCAAATTTATGTCATTGGTCTGCAAGCAAGTTAAATTCACCGAAAAGGTTATAAACTTAAGTTGCTGATTCAGCTTAGACTGTTAAAGTAGCATGCATCTAAAGAGAGAGGAATAAAATATCTAACTCACAGCGGCAGTTTCGGAGAGCGGTGTTTCAGTCACAATGACAGATTCTTCAACAGCCACTCCAACATCTCCTCCATTGGAAGAAGCAGGAGGAGGATTCTGCATAGCAGCACCAGAAGAGCGTGTTACCTTTTTTCCTGTAGGCGAAGCTTTTTTGTCTCTCAAGTTAGTTCGAACAGTTACTCTAATGCGAGTTGAAGCAGCTGCATGCGGACTCTCCTCGCCATCCGAAACCTGAAATTGGAACATACATATTCTGATGTCAATGCATTGTCTCCCGAAACAAAGGAATCCAACAAATACAAAGAAAAGAAGTAACAACCTTTTCTTCTTTATGCCAAGCTCCATCTTTCCACTCTCTAAAAGGTCTCAACTGCGAGAGGTTAAACTCCTTACTCTCCTTGTTAGGCCCCAAATCCACATTGTATTTCTTCCCAGAAAGAACTTTAGTTACTACACCTTGACACCATCCAGACTCGAGAAGCGCCTCCACATTATCCATCAAACTATAAGCTTTTAAAGCAGAAGGCGGTGGTGAAGGTCGGATTCTGGAATAAGGAACGCTAATCTTGCCCCATGCATCTGCCTTGCTCAAAGACTTGTACTTTAACAGTAATGTACCATCCTCATTCTCCTTAAGAGCTATAGCCGGAGCCCAAACATCCCCCAAAACTTCAACCTCATTTCTTACTTCAATCATCTTTCCGGCACTGTAGTCAGACTCAATCAATTGCTTCAACAAACAAACAAACAAACAAAAGTGAAATGAGTCATCCAGTTTTTAACTCTTTATAGCAAAAGTTTGAAAGAGAAGAAGACACTAACTTGTTTATCGAATCGAAACCATTCATCATTTTGCCAAACAAAATGTGGCCTCAGATCCTTTCGTTGAAACTCAATGACATCAAGTTCGAATCTGAGTAGCACCGAGTAACGACGACTTCCCAAGACTTTAATAACGGAACCAGACCACCAACCACCTTTATAAGCAGCGTCAATGACGTCACCTTCCTCAAAATCGACGTCTGGAAACGGATCCGGCGGAGGAAGAGGACGAATGAGACGATGGATGGTGGTTTTGAATAAAGGAGGCGAATAGTGTTGCTTAAGCTGAGGATCCAAGTGGCGAACAGAGAGCTTCTTCCGCTTCGATTTTGCTAGATTCTCTTCAAGAATGGCGCAGTACCATACATTTCCAATACCATTCTCAAACTCCTCAGAAGAGACTTCAATTTCTGAACCTTTTGAAACTGAGAGTTTCTCCTTTCTTCCCGTTGTTAGCAACATCTCTTCTTCTTCTTCTTCTTCTTCTTCACAAGCAGAACCCTAGACTCCCCCCCCCCCCAAGACTTAAGAGATTAGGAAAGATAAAGGTGAGTGAGTCCTTGAAAAAAATGCCGCTATGATTTTTAACAGTGTAAATATACTCTTTTCGATTAATGTAGTTGGTTGTCTTAAAAATAAATTAAAAGGATTAATGTAGTTATTAACTACTTTTACTTTCCCTCCGCCGTATTAATTCTGATTAATTCGGAAATTGTAGCGTTTGTGTATTAGTGCCGCCCGACCAATCTCATTTGTTCATTACTTGGATCAATTCGAACTTTTTTTATGTATATTCGTTGATGAGTTATTGGAACTATAAATTTAGAATAATACTACCATCTTTCTCGGTTTGGCAAACTTACACTTCTTAAACACATTTTTTAAACATTTTAGATTCTTTTTAAGATTGGTCGTATATATACAAGTTTCATTACTGTTTAAATTTATCTCACTTATTTAGATTTTCCTTACTAATAAATGTAGAAAACTAAGGAAATTGGAATATCCGCCGAAATAGGGCCCATTTTATAAGCGTCTGAATTTTTAAGTGTAAAAAGTAAAAGAAAAAAACTTATGAATTATTAGGGCGAAGAACAAAGTATGAAATGATAAGAGTTTGAGACGAAAGAACAAAAGAGAGACGCAGAAGACAAGACTCTCCTCCATTAAAAACCAAACCACACATTGCTCTCCTAAGCCTGCATTTCACACATCACACATTTAGTTATTTCTTAAACAATCAATCAAATATATACTACAACGATTTATAAAGATGCAAATTTTATATACCTTGTTTGCAATGTTGTTAGAGAGCCAGTCAAGTCCCTCATAAAGCCCTTCTCCGGAGGTAGCACATGTGCTCTGTATGTACCTGTTTAATCCCACACATCAGTCATTAGCTTTTGATGATACAGTTTAGAGATTTGGTTTAGTTTTTCTTTGGCTCACCAGTGTCGTTGACGGAGAGAGTGAAGCCCAAGCTTGTCAGTAATCTCAGCGGCGTTCATAGCGTTGGGAAGATCTTGCTTGTTAGCGAAAACAAGAAGCACAGCATCTCTCAACTCATCCTGCAACAGTCAAAAAGGAAAACCAAATGATGCCATTTGCTTCCATCATGTAACACTAAAGAGGGAGATATTTGTTTGAGTTTTACTTCGTTCAGCATTCTGTGTAGCTCGTCCCTAGCTTCCACAACACGGTCACGGTCATTGCTGTCCACCACAAAGATTAGTCCCTGAGTGTTCTGGAAGTAGTGTCTCCACAATGGACGGATCTGGGTGAGCAAACAAAAATACATTGTTATATGGGAATAGGAATCATTCAGCAAAATGGGGCAGTTCTTGCAGAAACAAGTATGCTTTCTAGAAATGTCGGTTGATTCAGACTAAGCTTTACAAACTGCAGAATGCTCATAAAGGAATGTATTATCAATACCTTGTCTTGACCCCCGACATCCCACACGGTAAAGCTAATGTTCTTGTATTCCACAGTCTCCACGTTGAAACCTAGCAAAAGCAAGAACCGTCAATTCGACAGAACTTAAAAATCACTTTGTTATTCATACACATAAACCATGAGTCGGAGATGAAAACACTTCACCAAGTAGAAGTACACAGCATGCTAATCAAATGGAAAATATTGCCACTTCACCATAATCTACTAATCCAACCATAATATGAATAATTTACCTTGAAATGAATGCATAACAATGCGTCAATTTCACATACTAAGTTTAGAGATGGATAACTTATTAATTAGAGGAAGAGGATGCAAAAGTTAGAAACTCACCGATGGTTGGGATGGTAGTCACGATCTCTCCAAGCTTGAGCTTGTACAGGATAGTTGTCTTACCAGCAGCATCAAGACCAACCATGAGGATACGCATCTCTTTCTTTGCAAAGAGTCTGCTGAACAACTTTCCAAAGGACAGCCCCATTTTTTTCAATCCTGCTTCAGTATTTTTCACATTAAATCATCAGTCTTCAACGCATACTCATTTGCAGCATTCACATAGATTCAACAATTACAAAGCAAAACAGTCTTGATGCATCCTACGATCTCAATTGTACACGATCAAATCAGCATCATGATTAACAATTAGAGATCTAAATTCCAATTTCAGGTGAACACTCGATCTGAGAAAAGAAAACAAAACAAAAAACAAGCATAGATGACTTTGTATAACGATCATGCAGATGCAGATCTATCCTCCCCTAAGGAAAAGAATCACAATATCCATAAGGAGATTGGGCGAATAGACACAGATCTGGAAATGAGAGGGACACTTGATCGCGAGATTGATAATTGAAACAGACGATTAAGTAAACGAAATGATACAGATTCGTCGAAGAACAAGACTTACCGGGAAAGTTACAACGCCGAAGAAGAAGACCTAGACTTTCACTGTCGCCGATGGTCGTCCAAAGAAGAAGTAATGGTCTTCGAACGTAAGAGGAGAATCGTGGGACGCAACAATTCTCTACTTGTTGCCTAAAAATGAGAATTTTCGCATTCGGTTTTCCTTGTTTATGTATTTATTTAATAATTATGTTTACCTGACAACTTGCGGGGATAGCTCAGTTGGGAGAGCGTCAGACTGAAGATCTGAAGGTCGCGTGTTCGATCCACGCTCACCGCATTTTTTTAATATTTCCAGTTCGCTAGTGGGCCTGGACTAAACAAATATACAATCAGGCCCGTTTTAAAATACAGTTTCAACTTTGCCCCATTTTGTTTCCCAGTTTGCTTATGGGCCTGGACTAAACAGCTATGTAATCATGCAAAAAAATTAAAAAAATTGTTCGACTTAACTAAAAATTTTAAGTATATATATTCTCATTTCAAAAAAAAAAATGTAAAATTTTTAGACCATGACAACAAACAGAACTTGGCATCTATCATTGGGATTTTATTTACTAAGTTTTAAAACTATCGATGTTTCATCACTTTGATTTAACTAAATGTTGTAATTTGTACAAAGGTCCTAATGCATTCCACAAAGACACACTACTCTGTTCTGTGTTCACTCTGTTTTTGTGTCTTTATAATATTCCTCTTAGCTAAACACGTAAACGATCTTACATGCCCAAATTTTAGACAACAAATTTTTGCCCATACTAACCAAAATTTTCAAAGTCATAACGGATAATTGAATATCTCAACAAGTTCTGACAATCCTAACATGGCCGATCGGATCTAAAGTGGTTTCAGATTAATAAACATCAATATAATGCAACTTGAAATAGTATTTACAAATACTAATTGACTTATAATTAAAAATCTTGACTTTCTAAACTAAAGATCCCACTATATATAAAAGCTTAGATCTTGATTATTGATTAAAAACTTTTAGTAGCAATAATTTAAACGAAATGGATTACGCTCGTTCTTCTCTACAGTGTTTTTTCTTAATCATAAGTCTATCTCTTTTGGTTTGTTCGAACTCGGAAGAAAATTCCAAATCAAAGAAGAAATCTATATTGTTAAACTTCGGCGACTCAAACTCCGACACCGGAGGAGTTCTGGCTGGCGTCGGACTTCCCATCGGACTCCCTCATGGCATTACCTTCTTCCATAGAGGCACTGGTCGTTTCGGCGATGGTCGACTCATCGTTGACTTTTTCTGTGAGTTTCATCTCTACATATACACACTTTTTATGTAACATAATAAAATAATACGTATAATTTTACAAATATTGGTTTTAATATATGGTTAGGTGAACATATAAAGATGAGATATTTGAGTCCATATTTGGACTCACTCTCACCAAATTTCAAAAGAGGAGTCAATTTCGCAGTCGCTGGAGCCACCGCTCTTCCCGTCTTTTCCTTCCCTCTTGCCGTTCAAATCCGACAATTCATCCATTTCAAAAACCGTTCTCAAGAACTTATCTCTTCCGGTAATCTTTTTTTTTCTCAAAACGATTTATATTTGTCTCATTTCATATTAATTATTTATAATATATTGACAGGGAGAAGAGATCTTATTGATGATAATGGATTTAAAAATGCATTATACATGATCGATATTGGACAAAATGATCTTCTACTTGCTCTATACGACTCGAATTTAACGTATTCACCCGTTGTCCAAAAAATTCCGTCCATGCTTCTCGAGATTAAGAAAGCCATAGAGGTACTTTTTTTTTTTTTTTTTTTTTTCCTCAAATCATTATAGTTTTTTTTTATATATGCATAAATAAACTGTTATTCCCAAATTTTGAATTGCATAAGATAAATATTGGATGATAATCAATAGATAAACTTTTGGTTGCCTTGTGACTATACCTAATACGGCCGGTTTGTGATTTGGTAATGTTGTAATGAAGACCGTATATTTATACGGAGGGAGAAAGTTTTGGGTACATAACACAGGCCCATTGGGCTGTGCACCAAAAGAATTGGCCATTCACCCGCATAATGATTCGGATCTTGACCCGATTGGTTGTTTCCGGGTTCATAACGAAGTCGCAAAAGCCTTCAACAAAGGACTATTTGATCTCTGCAACGATATGAGATCCCAATTCAAAGACGCAACACTCGTCTACGTTGATATATACTCCATCAAATACAAGCTCTCCGCCGATTTCAAACGATACGGTGCGTATCGACCGCATTGATAAATCCATTTCTAATACAAAACCGGGTTTTGATCGGTTTATTTTACAATTCGCTGTTTCAGGATTTGTGGATCCGTTAATGGCTTGTTGCGGTTATGGAGGAAGGCCTAACAACTACGATCGAAAAGCGACGTGTGGTCAACCCGGCTCAACTATTTGTCGTGATGTAACCAAAGCCATTGTATGGGATGGGGTTCACTATACCGAAGCTGCTAACCGGTTTGTCGTTGATGCCATTTTGACGAATCGGTACTCTTACCCGAAAATTCCCCTAGACCGGTTCTGGTAGATTAGAACTGATCAATTAGTTCATCCAGTTTGGTCGTTAAGTTTTTTTTATTACTTTTTTTTCTAACCACTATTTAATTAGAAAATTACTCTACAAATAGTGGCCCATTTTCGAGGAATAATGTCTATTTAAAAAATAAAATTTCAGAGATTGTGCTAAACAGTCGGCTTTTTAATTATAAATACGGAAAATCTTGATAAGTTTTTTTTAAAATGCATGTGTTCAATTTTACATAGAAGAATCCTAGCCGTCCATTAAAGCATTAATCTCAATTATGAAGTGAATTCGTAAGTCAAACTATGAGCCATTATCACCTTTCCTTTATACCAATCGAGATTTGAATTTCCCTTTTTTTTATATAAAACTGAAAAATATAAGTCTGTTTTTCTAAAAGTAACGAAAAAACATATACATAATAAACCTTTTTTTTTTTTTTTTGTATCTGCTCTTCAAGATAATGCTTACGTTAAACCAAGACTATGAATACAAAATGTTATAATGAAAAAAATTACATATGGAGTATAATAATGTATATTTGTGTATTATTCATGGGTATATATGAATTATATATGTATATTATTTTTTCCCCATCAAATACAATTTTTTATATGTATATATATTTGGCGGCAGAAAAAAGGTGCAAGTTTGGTATGGGGGAAAATTACAACCAAGTGTTGTTGTTGGAGTGAAGGTTGTAAAGAGAAAATGAGAAATTATGACCTACTACTTTGAGTTAGGTTTTTTTTTTTTTTTTTTTTTTTTTTTGCTTATATTAATATTAATTATGTACTATTATGGAGTATATATAATACATTTTCCGATAAAAACATACTGTTGTATTTTGTCTTTCGCCTCTCACATTCATATGTTTCTCCCTCAATTATTATCGCTCCCTTCATAATTGAAAAAAGTCGTCTCCTAGACATCATCATTATTGTCGGAACAAATTTGACTGCTATAATTATACTGGCATCCAACTTTTATTTTGCGATACTATTAAATCATCAATGTGTAAATATATTAATTTTGGATCAACAACATGAGATATATGGTGACAAAACGATGATATTACGTTTATTGTGTTTGATTTATAAATCTCGTATAGGAAGACGAACAAAAATATATCCTATAGATCATTTATTGGATTTGTAAAGTTGGTATAAACTTTTCATTGAAACTGATTAGGCATGTTGACGTGAATCGGTACTTATATATGTTGAAATTTACATATACGAAATTAACGTATATTATTTGATTGTAACAGCATGCAAGAACCTCGTACTGGGAAAAAAAAACCTCGTATTGATGGATATGGAAGGTGGTAATCAAATAATTTTTTTGTTTTCTCCATTAACCCTTCTTTTATATAAAAGGATTTTAAGCAGATGAAAATAAGTTAACAAATCATCTTTATATTATATATGTATATATATACACACATAAATAAAGCTTAGTGAACAAAAACAAAAGACATACTGTAAAATGAGTGAAATGCATGATTGAATCTTTAATGATGTACTCTTTTTCTTTTGGTATGTAATGTTGAACAAATTAGACAATATTCAAAAAAGTATGTACGAGTTTGGTGGGCAACTTTTACAGAATCTGATGAATAATTGATATGAATGTTGGTTAAAGTACTGAAAATTTTTAGTATTTTTTTCTTTTTGGTTTTAAATTTAAGCAATTTTGCAACTACACATGACTCCATGACGCATAGTCGCATACGATCATTAAATTAACTTATGCACGGGGATAATCATACATACTTACCTTTTTAACTTTGAACAATCGTATTTTTTTAACTAAATGTTCGTGTTACGGCCGCCTTCTAATTTTTTTCGTAGAAACTATAAATTGAATTTCTAGTTATACGTTCACTTGGTTCGACAAAACCGTACCAGGCTGGTGTACAGTTAGAGCCGTCCTCTAAATAGTCAATCTGTGTAGTATAGTCCCAAATCCCAATGTCAAAAATATTTAGATAGATAACGAAAAGAATAGATATAAAGCACCGACACCGATGGTTTCTCGTATTATATTATTAGTCACACTCTTCGATTTCTTCCAAACATATACCAACTCTCCTGAGTAAACCCTCCACCCAAATAAGTGTAGACTTGATTAATTACTTGTTTTGTTAAATCTTTTTTTTTTTAATAATAAAAGTAACCAATCCAATGAACCAACTGTGCCAAGGCCGTAAAGATGTTGACGCAACGTCATAGGCGGGAGATTTAATTCTTCATTTGACTCTCTTTTCCTTTTTTATCGCGTCAAGTATACAGACAAAATCGAACTCAATCTCATAACTAGACTAGGCGGGCGAATAAACATGATATGATATTTTATATATAAATCGTGTAATAGATCAGTCTTATGTCATGTCCCTTCCTCGATCCCAATAATTTAATCCGGATAGACATACAGTGGTTGACATTTTCTTGTATTTAGTATAGAGACAAAACTAAACGAAGAATAATTTAAGATGAGAAGCTATAAAAAGTAACATTATATAAACAAAAATTCATTACACAAATTACCAACCAATATATAGTTTTTCCCATCACAGCTTAATTAGAAAGTGATATAAATACATTTTTTTAATATTGTAATGCATTCTGATAAAAAAGATGTTTGTTCAAGTTAAATTGCATTGAAACTATATTTAACTTTTATTGTATGGTGGATTCGAATTCCAAATTTTATTGTCAATTGGTATACATTAAATTGGTCTATTGAAAAAGAAAACTTATAAAGTAAAGCACTGAATTCAAAGAAAACAAGAATTACAATAGATCATGATATTTTTATTAGTTCGTTGGGAAATGCGGCTGTGAATTGTGTAATATTGTATTTTGTGGCTGCGAGACTGCGTCGAGGGCTAAGAAATGAGCTGTCCATGGCACATGGCCTTCAACCTCTCTTTCGTACAGACGTTACATATACATATATACATGTAACATATAGTTTCTTAATCAGACATAAATGTGCAACTGAAGGAGACAGAGTGTTAATTCATTGTTTTTAATAACTCTTCACGGCAATGATATTGGTTTGTAATTTTTAAGGAACCAAATTAATATACGATGTACGTAAAATCTGCAGACGTTGCAAAGGACAACTTAACGTGTAAAATTCGAATCCCGAAAATAAAGTGCACAAAAAAAGAGAGTAAATGAAACGAAGGGTGATTGGATAATTAGGTCAAGTTAAGCTTCGCAGTTGTTTAAAGATGTTCGTACGTGTTAGGTTGATGAATTACTATTACAACGTCAGTGTTTGGATTAGATGTATATTATCTGCACCACCCCTCAAAAAGTGACACATTTTATTAATTTCATATCTCTTACTTTATATAAAACATGGTACGGTTGAATTTTATAAAGCTGGTATTGCGTAAGTGGTTTCATCATGTAGAAGAAGATCATAATAGGGATCGAGTTCAAATTCTTGTGGTTCTCTTTTAACAGCCACTGTAACACTTTTAACTAGCAAAATTACAGATCCTTCTTTTTATCAAAATAAATAAATAATACAGAGTGTTCTCTTAAAAAAAAAAAAAAAAAAAAAAACTTCAATATAAGTAATGATTTATACTCCATAATTTATTTATTTTTAATTTTATTAATATAGCACTCCATAATCTTGTAACTATATGTGATGACTGATGAATAATAAATAAACAATAAAAAGGTCAAAGGTAAGGGTGGAGTTGCATAAACAATAATTATAATCTTAGCGTCGAAAGTTGAAGCGCTTCGTTAATCAATCACTCCTAACAAAAATTCTAATTAAAAAATTAAGTTGTAATTTTATTATATATAACGATGGTTCGGCTTCTTCTTCCTTGGAACAAAAGACGTACATTGCAATTAGCACAGCTGAAATAACTTTGCTACTTTCTTGCAATCCAAACAATACAAAGTCCCTTTTCTCTTTTCCATTATTGCTTCTCAATTACTTCTCAAAAAAGTCTCTTTTATCATGTAAAATTAGTTGAATGAGTTATTCCCAATCTCCTTCAACGAGATTCATTGTTGTTACGAGCTCCTTAATATTAGGTTTTTTTTTTCTGGGTTTTCTTATCTGGATGCTTGTGCAGTTTTCTTCTATACTCTAAACTTGTATTGAGAATATGGGTTTGTTCCATTTCAAGTAGTTTCCCTTTTCGTTTCCTCCATATCAACTCATCTTCTTGCTCTTCTTTGAGAGTGTTTAACCGGAGAAGCTCTCCAAGTATTTGACGATTTGTCTGAGAGAATAAAAAAAAAACAGAGGAACTTAGAAAACAGAGTGAATTACAGAGAGAAGCTACCATGGAAGAGACTTTTGTTCCGTTTGAAGGTATCAAGAATGATCTTAAAGGAAGATTAATGTGCTATAAACAAGACTGGACTGGAGGAATCAAAGCTGGATTTAGGTACTTTAATTGCTCACCTTATTCATTCTTTTAAATTTTCTTTCTCTGTTTTATGAATCATTTCATTTATATAACTTTTTTTTTAATCAATTTTGTAGGATTTTGGCTCCCACAACATACATATTCTTCGCGTCTGCGATTCCTGTTATTTCATTCGGCGAACAATTGGAAAGAAGCACCGGTACTGAAACAAATCAAAATAAAAAAAAGTTGTCAAATTTATAAATGTTGTCAAAAATTGCAACTTGAATCATATTCTGTAATTTGCAGATGGAGTTCTTACTGCTGTTCAGACACTTGCATCTACAGCCATTTGCGGAATCATTCACTCCATCATCGGAGGGCAGCCTCTGCTTATACTCGGAGTTGCAGAGCCAACTGTAATTATGTACACGTTCATGTTTAACTTTGCAAAAGGGAGACCTGAATTGGGACGCAACTTGTTCTTGGCTTGGTCTGGATGGTAAAGTTTTCTCCTTATTTGTTTGTTAATCTTGTCAAATGTTGACCCACGAGGCGATAATCTTGTTAAACCTGTGCAGGGTTTGTGTTTGGACTTCGTTGATACTGTTTGTGTTGGCTATATGTGGAGCTTGTTCAATAATCAACAGATTCACCAGAGTAGCTGGAGAACTGTTTGGACTTCTTATAGCTATGCTCTTCATGCAACAAGCCATCAAAGTAAAAAAGATTTTTTGATTATTTGGATACCAAGAAATTGGATTTTAATTGTCTCTAACGCTTGATTATACACATCCAGGGACTAGTTGATGAATTTGGCGCACCTGAGAGGGAGAATCTGAAACTTGTGGAGTTTTTACCTTCATGGAGATTTGCAAATGGGATGTTTGCTTTGGTTCTTTCCTTTGGTCTTCTCATAACTGCACTTAGAAGCAGAAAAGCCAGATCATGGAGATATGGAACAGGTAACGAAATAGTTAGTCAACTGTCTTTTATTCTCATGATCTGCGGAATTTCCTTATTTTAGGGATCTTGACCAATCAATAATCAATTATAAAGTCATTGCTTACAAGTGGGGAGATCTAAGTCAATTCTTCCTTTACTATGAAGGAAACTAATTCTCCTTTTTGAAACATTATTCTTGGAATAGGCTGGCTTAGAAGTTTAGTAGCTGACTATGGTGTGCCACTCATGGTTCTGGTGTGGACCGGTGTCTCCTACATTCCAACAGGAGATGTTCCAAAAGGAATTCCTCGGCGTCTTTTTAGCCCAAACCCTTGGTCCCCTGGTGCTTATGAGAATTGGACCGTCGTAAAGGTTCGTCTTTTATCTTGAATCTCAAACACACTTCACATGAGAACATATGGCTAATGCGTAGTGACTTTGAAATCTCAGGAGATGCTTGAAGTTCCAATTTTCTACATAATTGGAGCATTCATTCCAGCAACAATGATTGCGGTTCTTTACTACTTCGACCACAGCGTAGCATCACAGCTTGCTCAGCAGAAAGAATTCAATTTGAGAAAACCATCTTCTTACCACTATGATCTGCTTCTTCTCGGGTTTTTGGTAAGAATATGCAGGAATTAGTAATTGCTTCTTCTTCTTGAGTTCAGTCTACTAATAACTCCACCATTTTCAGACCTTAATGTGTGGTCTACTAGGAATCCCTCCATCAAATGGAGTCATCCCTCAATCACCAATGCATACCAAGAGCTTAGCAACACTAAAATATCAGGTACCTTACCAACATCGATTTTTATATATAATTTTTCCCCTTCAGGCCTTAGATTTAAGCTTGCTGTTTGCTCTTTCCACAGCTGCTTCGTAACAGACTAGTTGCAACTGCACGCAGAAGCATCAAGCAGAATGCGAGTCTAGGACAGTTGTATGGAAACATGCAAGAGGCTTATAATCAAATGCAGACTCCATTAGTCTACCAACAGCCTCAAGTAAAAAAATCTTCTTTGTAAACTTTCAATGAAATTAAATAGGGTTTGAGGCTGAATGGAGGATAAATTATCACTTCTGCAGGGTCTGAAAGGGCTGAGAGAATCAACAATCCAAGCGACGACATTCACAGGAAATCTCGATGCTCCAGTTGATGAAACTCTGTTTGATATCGAGAAAGAGATTGATGATTTATTGCCAATAGAAGTCAAAGAACAGAGAGTAAGCAACTTGCTTCAAGCAATAATGGTTGGAGGATGTGTTGCAGCTATGCCTATCCTTAAAATGATCCCTACATCAGTCTTATGGGGCTACTTCGCCTTCATGGCAATCGAAAGCTTGCCCGGAAACCAATTCTGGGAAAGAATCTTACTTCTCTTCACAGCCCCAAGTCGTAGATTCAAGTAAAGTCTCATTCTTGTTATCTTCTTTTACTCTCTCAAGAATCATTACTCAATCACTTACCAAATTTGCAGGGTGCTTGAAGATAACCACGCCACATTCGTGGAAACTGTTCCATTCAAAACGATTGCAATGTTCACTATTTTCCAAACGACTTATCTTCTAATCTGCTTTGGTCTCACATGGATCCCAATCGCTGGAGTTATGTTCCCACTAATGATCATGTTTCTAATACCCGTAAGGCAATATATCCTCCCAAGATTCTTCAAAAGTGCTCATCTTCAGGACTTAGACGCAGCAGAGTATGAAGAAGCACCCGCTTTACCATTCAATCTCGCAGCAGCGGTACAGGACTCCATTACCAACACCAGTCCATTTGTTTTTCTTTGGTTTCATAATTTCTTGACAACAAAGTTTCGATTTTGCAGGAAGCTGAGATGGGATCAACAGCTTCGTATCCATGTGATTCTGAGATTCTTGATGAGTTTATTACAAGAAGCAGAGGAGAGTTTAGACACACATGTAGTCCTAAAGTTACTAGTTCGACTTCGACGCCGGTTTATAATCGGAATCTGTCTCAAGTGTTTAGTCCTCGAGTGAATGAGTTGAGTCCTAGGCTCACTGGAAAAGGGCTAAATAGTCCAAAGCCGAGCCCTTTGAATCCATCTTCATCGTCGTCAAAGTGAGATTAATAAAACCCCGAGGAGATTATGTTAAAAATTAGTTGATTAATTGATGTTTTTCTTTACTTTATGTTGTGTGTTTGCATTTTCTGTTCTTGATAGTTGATATCCAATCAATGTAAAATCTCATACTTACCCTTTCCAATGTCGGTAAAAGTATACTTACTGTATGTAGTAATAAAGAGGCAATTATGTCATAAGCACAAATATTTCATTTATAAATTCGTCAGTTCTAATTACACTCTAAATCTTAAGGCCTATTATACCAACGAACAAGAAAACTTACTAAATCCAGTGGACTTATTAGCTTGATGGGCTTTCTTCTGAACTATGGCCCATAAAAAACCGTGCGTCATCATTCATCATAAGCATGACGATTTTTTTTTTTTTTTTTGATAAAGAACATGATGATATTTTCGCGTCTCATATTTATAAAGCTCATATGCAATAACACCAGCAACATTTTGCTGACTCATATATGCTGATGCGTTGTGCTGATTAGTTGTCATTTCTTTTGTTTTTAGATACTTTTTTGCTAAAAGACAAGTTCTAGATCAAAATTTTTAATTGGTTATTAAACTTTCCACGAAACACGTTTCACATTTTAGCAACACGTTAGATCTTTAGCATATTGATTTAGTTTAAAAGAAATAATATTATACACAAAGCAAAATAATAAATTCGACTTTTCGCTATGTCAATTTAGATATTTTTAATTTGTTTTTAACAGTCAAATTTAGAAGAAAAAAAAAACATATAAAAAAAGGGTGGAAACAATAATTGTTAGATGCTGCTGGCTTTGGAGTTTGGATCATAGCGAGAGCACTGGAAAATTATCCGCAAAAATAATTGGGATCTATGAAAATGGGTAAAGGCGTAAAAGCTTGATGCCCCTAATAACTAAACTATTCGTGACAAAGAAAAAAGAAAAAGAGAGACCAAAAGGGAAACTAAAATGCTGACGTGGCAAAACAAATCGATAAAACTTGGGACCCAAGCCAAATACAAGTGATTTTAACGGTCTAGATTCATCTATTATGGGGGGATGATATCGTCAATTCACGAAACGCAGGTGTGGACACGGACAAACCTCTAGAGATTCTCTTGTCTTTAATTTCCAAAACTACCCAGAATATAATATTAATTGCAGAAAAGTCCCCGTTATTTCCGAGGAAGTTGGTAATTGAGACAATCTTTCATTCAAAAGGAGGGTGGTTCTGAAGCCCGACGTCGTTCTAGAGTACGCGCGTCAAAAAATGAAATGACACGTGTCATCACTGGGGCTTAGTCTTAGCCGTGTGTAATCCACAAACTAAGCACCGATAATAATCTACATAGATCTTCGATTCGCCACAATGACCGCCACGTGTCAACTATATTCACCGGTTACCCAGTCATCCATAATCGACTTCTTATATAATTAAAAAAAAAAGACCACGAGGCACAGAAATTTCGTCCACGAGAGGAAAATAATAAATACACGAGAACTTAACGAAATTGTCAATTTTCTTTGAAAACAAGTGACGAATTTGAGAGAAAATAAATAAATATCAGAGATAAAGGCGGTGATTTTGAGTAGAATTGTCTGGGAAATAAAAAGGTTTGATTTTGTTGAAGTGAAAATTGAAATTGATCGTGAAGAAACAAAGAAAGATGGTAGCAGAAGCAGAGGTTGTGTTTCAACAGAGTTTGCCGGTGGTTCTGGAGGTTGAGTTGTTTGATGGAGTTACTTCCGCCGTTAAATCTCCCGTTTCTTCTCCAAAATTGGGTATCCGTCGGTCGCCGGCGTCAGTTCCCGGCGGTTTAGTGACTTCTCCTGTGGTAAAGTCTTATTCCCCAAATTTCCAACATGTTAAAGTTTAGATTTTGAGAATTTAAGAAGCTGGGTTCTGAAATTTAATGGTTAGTAATTAGGAATTTGACTGAATTGTTTGGTATTTGGGTTCTTTAATTCATAAAAGAAGATATGACTTTATAGGAAACGAAACAATCTGATCTGGGACACTTGCGAACATGATCCTTGGAGATCTTAAGCTTAAACTAGACGAGGCCTGGTTTATGTATGTTTGCGTGTCGTAGCAAATATTAGATGCTTGTTGTCTGAAACTTTGACATATCTATTACTCCAAATTAAGCAACTTTAATGCTGGGTGACTTTTTTTTGGAGAATTAAGTATAACTACTTTTTCTGTATAAGCCCCCTTCCCCTGTCTGTAGTTATTTTGCATAAAGATTTGATTTGATTTATATCTTCAATAATTTGTATATTGTTTTAGGGTCTAAAGCAGGTGGATCTTTTTAGAGAGGATGATTGTGATTCAAGTGTATCGGTTTATGTTCCAACCATCCGGTCTGGAAGCTACGCTGATATCGGGCCAAAGAGATACATGGAAGATGAACACATTCGCATAGACGATCTCTCTTCTCAAGTTGGGTCTCTCATTGAATTGCCTAAGCCTAGTGCTTTCTATGCGGTAATGTATTGTTGCGTTTTTAAAATCTAATGCTTTTTTAAAAATATGTATATCCTGACTTGACTTACTCTGTTTAGGTTTTTGACGGTCATGGAGGACCAGAAGCAGCAGCGTACGTCCGGCAAAATGCCATTAGGCTTTTCTTTGAAGATGATAAGTTTCCACAAACATCGGAAGTTAATAGTGTTTATGTGGAAGAAGTTAAGAGTTCGTTGAGAAATGCGTTTCTTCAAGCTGATCTAGCTTTAGCAGAGGACGGAAGCATTAGCACTTCTTCTGGTACCACTGCACTTGCTGCTCTTATTTTCGGAAGGTATGTGTCTCAGTCCTTTACTTCGTAGTTTTTCCTCTTTTAGATCATGAGAGAGCTGTCGCATATGTTATGTCTATAAGCATGTAGCAATATTCGATCTGGTCTTGTTGGGTCAGCATTCAGTTATTTCTGTTTATCCGGTTTGAGGGCAGTTTCATGTTGGTTTAACTGTGATTTCTCATGGGATGCTTTTGTTCTTCTCTTTTGCAGACTCTTAATGGTTGCAAATGCCGGCGACTGCAGAGCAGTTCTCTGCAGAAAAGGCCAAGCGATAGACATGTCTCAAGACCATAGACCGATCAATCTACCAGAGAGGAGAAGAGTGGAAGAATCCGGTGGTTTCTTTGATGACGGTTACCTAAACGGGGTATTATCTGTAACCCGAGCTCTCGGCGACTGGGAAATGAAACTCCCCCATGGCTCTCAGTGTCCACTAATTTCTGAACCCGAAATCAAGCACATAACTCTGACTGAGGACGACGAGTTTCTTGTTATCGGATGTGACGGGATATGGGATGTCTTGACGAGCCAAGAAGCGATTAGGATTGTAAAGCGTGGCTTAAACCGACACGACGATCCCACAAAATGTGCGAGAGAGCTTGTGATGGAGGCTCTGAGGCTGAATACGTTTGATAACTTAACCGCGGTTGTGGTATGTTTCATGAAAGTGGAGCAAGGGGATGAGCCGGTGGTTCCGTTGGAGAAGAAACGGTGTTGTAGTTTGACGCCTGAGGCTTTCAGTAGCTTGAGGAATCTGTTGGATGGCTGAAACTGTTGTTAATACGACGAGTACGATGATGACGACGACGATAACTGATAGCTATAGATGACGAATAATCTCTCAGGCTGCTTTTGTATTTGCCTTAAGAGATTTAAAGCAGCTGGGAGAACTCTATTGAGATCAATTTGTGTGTTCGTTGTGTGAATAGTACGTGATTACATTTTTGTGTACAAACTGTTTATTGTTTTGTGAATAGTGAAAAGGAAAAAAACTATACAATTGTCAGAATCACGAGAAAACTAGAGTGAATTAGTGTTCTTGGAAGAGATAAAATACCAGATCTCATATGAAAATTCCTACTTCTAGACTCGGCAATTAGCGAGAGGTGCAACTAGTTTTCGCTGATTTGTATCTGCTAAGCCACTCCCTATGTGGCCAAATTTGCGATATTAACTTTGAAAAGTTATTTATTCGATTACCAATGAACATAGATTAGCATCAATATGAAAACAGATTTAGATTAAAAAGCATTTGCAATTCTATAACCTCATTAATTAATTTCCAAACCTGATTCTAGAATTGAATAGTTCATAATATCAAAACATAAAATTCGAATAGAAAAAAATTGCTGCAAAACCATTGATCAAACAGAGTAATGAAGACCAACAAAACAATATCCATAAACCAAGAAAGTTATTAGATTTGTGAGACCACAAGAGATGTAAGAGATCAAACTTGTGTAATCTAAAATCTGGCAAAACATCTAGAACTGAGTTGTTCCTACTTTAATCATCAAGTTCAAATAGAAAAGATGATAGATGAAGCAGCAAATCAATACTGAACGAGTAACAATAAATATTATCCATAAAAACTGATAAGTCTGATAATTCTAAATATCAAATTCAGAACAAAAGATGTTCAACATCAAACATAACAACAACAAAAAAAAAAGGCTTCCAAATTAAAATGCAGTTTTAAAGATAGAGAAGAGAAGAGATCATTCATCGCCTCCTTCCTTCTGGTAAACGTAAGTGAGTCCACACTTACCGCAGTAATGGCGATCAACGTGACTAGCCATGAATGTTCCAGCTCCGCAAGTTGCGTTAGGGCACTCTTTCCTCAGACGCTGAACCTTACCAGTTCCATCAATTTTGTAGAATTGAAGAACGGCGAGCTTCACTTTCTTGTGCTTGTGCTTGATCTTCTTCGGCTTGGTGTAAGTCTTCTTCTTCCTCTTCTTAGCTCCACCACGGAGACGGAGCACCAGATGAAGCGTCGATTCCTTCTGGATGTTGTAGTCGGCGAGAGTACGGCCGTCTTCGAGCTGTTTCCCGGCGAAAATCAATCGCTGCTGGTCCGGTGGGATTCCCTCCTTGTCTTGGATCTTCGCTTTGACATTGTCGATGGTGTCAGAGGACTCAACCTCAAGGGTGATGGTCTTACCCGTTAGGGTTTTCACGAAGATCTGCATCTTTGCGGCTGGAGAAAAAAAATCAGAAGAGGGGATTTTGTAGGAGATAAAACAAGTAAAGGAGAAAGGGATGCTCTAGGGTTTTGCACTCTGTTACTGTTTAATTACGTAACTACCCTTATTTTCTTCTGGACTGTTTTGCTTTTTATTTTTACTTTGGGTTTGGGTTTTGGGTATCTGAGAAGTCTGTTGGGCCCTTGGCTACAGAAAAAAAAAAAAAAACCCCGAATTGGAGATGCAGGGAATCGAACCCTGTGCCTCTCGCATGCAAAGCGAGCGCTCTACCATATGAGCTACATCCCCGATTGATTTATAGTGCTTACAATACATTGTAGAAGTAATATTTTACAAATTGTATTGGTATTTGTTTGACTGGCCTTTATGATTCGCAGACCTTTGGTATTCTTCTTCATCTTCGCCTTTTAGCCTGCCCTCTTAAGAACCCTAGATCTCTCTCTGCACATCACCTCTATTGTTTATCGCTTTTGAAATCGCAAATCCCAAATTCACGAAGAGACATGGATGATAGCTGTGCCGTCTGCGCTGACAATCTCGAATGGGTTGCCTATGGATCTTGTGGTCACCGAGAAGTTTGCTCCACATGCGTCGTTCGTCTCCGTTTTGTCCTCGGCGATAATCGCTGCTGTATCTGTAAGACCGAGTCTCCTATTGTCTTCGTCACCAAGGTTATTAAACATCTTCCTAATCACTCTTTAGCTCTTCAATTGTATCTATGTTTCCAATGTTATCGCAGTTACTCTTTTTTCTTCGGATATATATTTCATTTTGCTTGAATTTGTGATTACCTGAATAATGTTTGTAAAATTTGAACTTTTTCAATCGTAGCTCTTTTTTTTTGTTGAATGATAAGTATTTCCCAGTGAGTGCTTTTGACGGGATTTGTGATATTTGTAGGCATTGGGTGATTATACAAGGACGATCAATGACTTCTCCACCTTCCCATCAGAGCCCAGGGAAGGTCGAGTAGGAGGATCGTTCTGGTATCATGAAGACACTCAGGCTTTCTTTGATGACTTGGATCAATACAGGATGATCAAAGCAATGTGTAGACTCTCCTGCAGTGTTTGTGACAAGACGGATGATCAACCAAGAGAAGGAGTACCAAGGCATCATCGTACCCGGATTAAGAGTGTTGAACAGCTGAAGGGTCATTTATATCATAAGCACAAATTGCATATGTGTGGTTTATGTCTCGAAGGGCGTAAGGTCGGACCTTCAAAACTTCGTTTGTGCAACTGCAAATTATTTGCTATTTTTCGCGGAAGTTTTGCAGTTTTCTTACATCTATGTGTGTCTGTCTCACTCTGCATTGACAGATATTCATAGGTGAACAAAAGCTGTATACTAGGGCACAGCTTAACCAACATATACACACTGGTGACTCTGAAGTTGATGGAACTGAGAGTGAAAGGGGAGGCTTCACTGGACATCCTATGTGTGAATTCTGTAGGAATCCTTTTTATGGTGATAATGAATTATATACTCACATGTCTACAGAGCATTACACCTGTCATATATGCCAAAGGTAATCGCTGTTTACATCTATAGTATCTTAATTTGGAGAGTGTGTAATCAGCATGACTTCATTGACATCAATATCCAATATAGGTCACAGCCAGGACAGTATGAATATTACAAAAACTACGATGACTTGGAGGTAAGCGTTAACCTCTTTCATTATAGCTTAGATTATAATTGTTTCTGAATATGTTCTGATTCTACATGTTTCTGCAACAGATTCACTTCCGCAGAGACCATTTTCTTTGTGAAGATGACTCTTGCCTTTCTAAGAAGTTCATAGTTTTCCAAAATGAATCAGAGTTGAAAGTAAATACTTTTTAAAAATTTCTCATGAGTCTTTTTTTTAGTTCTGCTGTATGGACGCTTGTTAAGAATTTGTATTTGTTTTTCCAGAGGCATAATGCTATTGAGCATGGAGGTAAAATGTCTCGGTCGCAGCGAAGTGCTGCATTACAGGCATGTAACACCTCTTACCTTTTGTTTACTTGTTAATTTAGCTTCCACTTTGCTTGCTTATGTTTGATAGTGTGCTGCTGCTCCAGATACCAACAAGTTTCCGATATCGACGGGGAAATGATCAAGATAATCGTCGTGGAAGACCCCGATCGTTTCGTCGCGAGCCTGGTGATGATGATTATAATCTTGCAGTTCATGCCGCCCTTCGTTTATCTGAGGCTGAGTATTCTCGGCAAGAGCCTGCTCCTCCACCTTCGAGTGCACCTCCTGGATTCTCTGAGAACAACAACATACACATTGATAATGCAGATCCTCTTTTTCAACCAATGGAGTCTCTATCAACTACAGATATGGAACCCACTTCACGATACCTTCAAGCTGTAAGTAGCTCTGGTGGTGGTGGTTCACGTCTTGGAGAATCTGCTTTTCCTCCTCTTTCTGGGCAACCGAGATCTGGAGAGAACTTGGAAAGTTTGCCTACTAACACTATGGCGTCCCGTCTAAGACGCCAAACAAATCGAACTGCTACTGCTGCTGCTACTGTTACTGCTAGCCCTTCTCAAGCATGGCCAGCAGTTAACCGAGGCGCAGTGCAAGCATCTAATATAAGTGGTGGTGGCAATTCTTCTTCAGGATGGCCAGCAATAGGTCGAACACCTGTACAAGCCGCTAGTTCTTCAGTCCAATCTAGGTCCCATGCCAGAGCTCTGGCTTCCACAGTTCCACAGGCTGCTCGTAATGCAAATAGGATTCCTCACTCTTCCTCAGCCCCCAATCTATCAGATACAAGATCAATTCCCCCTTCTCACACAGATTTTCCTCCAGTTTCTTCTACTGTTGTGCAAAATCGCAAGACATCTTCCACCGTTACACCGGGGTCTTCAAACACCCAACCGCCTCCAGATGTACAGTCTGCGAACAAGTCATTAATTGAGAAAATGCGATCTGCACTTGGTCATGATGAAGATCTTTTCAAGACCTTTAAGGATGTTTCAGGACAGTATCGTCAAGGTTCAATTGATGCAAGAACTTATTTGGAGTATGTGAAAGGATATGGATTGTCTCACTTGGTGATTGATCTTGCTAGACTTTGCCCTGACCCAAAGAGGCAGAAGGAACTCATTGATACCCACAATGCTAGTTTGAGAGGAGAGGACACAAAGGAGAATGGTCAGGTTTATGCACAGAGCTCTTCTCAACCTAAAGAGAGTCAAAGTTCATCAAAGAAAAACAAAGGAAAAGCTGTGAAGGTTGTTGAGCCGAAAGAAACATTAGCAGATAATTTTATGGACACTGTAAGGCGATTGCAATCCTCACAAAATCTTCAGGTAGAAGAGGAAGAAGCAATATCAAAAGATAAGAATACATACCGGTCAGACAAAGGCAAAGCACAAGTAGCAGGATTGAACACTTCTTCAGCAGGAAGCAAGCAGCAACGTAAGAAAACTTCCAAGTTTCACAGAGTAAGGCTTGGTGATGGATCAATGGCTGCGTTACTAGATCTTAACAACTCTAATCATGAACCTGAACCAGAATCAGAAGATGGTAACTCCAACAGTAGTCAGAACCAGACCGGTGGATTACAGGTGCGTGGGGTTTGGCGTAAAGGAGGTGCAAAGTTGTTCTCGTAGGGAACTTTTTGTTCTTTTGGTATACGAAGGAGTGAAGATGAATGTCTTATCTGTCATTTTTTTGTCACAGTGACAAGAAGAGTGTTTTGAGCAAATGTTATTTTTGTTAATTAGATTTTGTTTATTTTGTGTTTTTTTTTCATTAAAAAAAAAAAATTGTTTACGAATTATAACTTCTTTTTTTTTTTTTTTTTTTAATAAGTATAAAAGAAAAAGAAAACTGTAATAAATATAGAAATTATCCTTTTTTTTATTGTAAATTAAACAAAGGTTTTGCAAACAACTGGTTACAAACACAGGTTTTATTCGGTGTCACTTAAACGGGAAAACAATGTGATAACGGGTAACAAAACCCAAGTATTCTTTCGTAAACATAAGGAATTTATTAAAGATAGAAAAGATTTTCAACCGTCGTGGAGATAAACCCTTAGACGGTTAGACACCCTCTCGAACGTTGTCCCCACCATTTGCGCTGCTGCACGTGCAATAACTCTATCAGTTTCACCCTCTCCATCGGGAAGGTACAGATCTACTCGTTCTAAGACACGACCATATCGAAAGAGATACATCAGAAGATCTAACTCAAACTTGTCGCCGCTGAAATTCCAAAACTCAAGAAACTTGAGTGACTTTTTCAAACACTTGTGAGTGATCCCGTAACTCCAATAAGTGTCTGGATCAAACGGTGGACCCATCATGTGGTGAGACCTATGAAGAACAATGTGGATTGATAAAACTTCCAAATAAGGGGAGCTATTAAGCAACAGCCTTATTCCTACGAACTCTTCCGGGTGCAGGCTCGTTTTTAATATTAGTTGTTTCGTCTCCATTGCTGCTTTCAGGCGCACTGGATCTTCAGAATCTTTAATCAACTGGATTAAAAAGGGACAAACCGTCAATGTCTTCGCCGATAGCAGATCGTAGAGGAGATCACCTAGAATTATTCCTGTCGACTCATCAAATTCTGACTCTTCAGAAAAATCCAAGTAAGCTTCTTCCATATTCCTGTTCACTTTCCCAAACTGAAAGTGGTGAACTTTTCCAGAGTATTTAAACATTTGTATGTTTGGCAACTCAAGCATGGAAGTCTTCACAACAAACTCGCTGTTCTTGAGAACCAGAGTGGTTAACCGGCTGTTACACTCGGTTATTGCATCAAGACCGACCTGCCAGCATGTTTTGATGCGTAGAGTCTCAAGAAGACAAGTCTTTGATAACAAAGACGTGATTTTGTTGAGTGACATCCAACGGAAACAGAGGCTTTTAATGGAAGCAGCGTGCACAAGCCTTAATGCATCAAATCCACAAAAGGATAAATTCAATGACTCGAGGTTGGTTAGACTGTAAAGACATTCCGGCATTTGAATCAAACTTGCTTCGTATGCCTTTGCATCTCCACTGAATCTCCATGAACGGTCTGAAAAATCAAGAATTAGATTCTTGACTTTTTTGGATACGACGAATTCGACCACGTAATTGATTGCTTCGATGAAATCCGGTTTGGAGAGACAAAGCTCGAAAGTATCAATAACGCTGCCAGAAAATTTGGAAACCCAACCGACCACATATTGAATGAAAGCAACCCTTTTAAACTCTTCATCGTTGGTGTCAGAATCTGTCACAAATTCTGACTCTTTAAAACTGATTTTGGTCGTCTCTCGGCAGAGATTTCTCCACCGTCTAGATACGGAACTTGTCCTTAAGGCGTCTTTAAATGCCAAATTTGAGATAATCATAATCAAAATGAAATCTGGTAACGATGATATGGATGCTAACTCTGGTGTACTTCCGCTTCTTGAATCCATAGATACTGATTTTTTTTTGACAAAAAGAAAATTGGATTCAAAGAGAAGTGTAGAGTGAGTGAAGACAGAATTAATTTTTTGTTTCTATATATGCTTTTGAAAGGTTGCGACTGTTTTTTTTTTTTTGGCGGTTTTTTTTTCACTAACCGCTCTTTTCACAGATGTTAGTTAACAGGTATGTTCGTCTTCTGTTCATTTTTGAATAGTGTTTAATTGTGAATTGCAACGATTCGCTTTTCTAATTAATTATTGGAACCCATCAAGCCCAATAGCTAAACAATTACGAAAGATAATTTGATCCCGACTGAATCGATTATTCAGTACTCATAATGGGCTTAATTCAACGACCCAGTTTACGAGGCCCAGTAGGTAATATATTTTTACGGTTAAAGAAAAATAAAAGAAATTGACATTATCGCTTCTCCGGTTTATTATATTTTCCTGGTAAATTAACACAAAACATATAAAAAGTTTTCAGTTATCGTCAAAACTAGTGATCATAATTGTGTGTTTCACTAATTTTCACATTACTGTTATTGTTATTGTCAAGATGTTAGACTGTATATATTGTCCAATATATAGTTTTCACTACTAAATACTAAATATCATTTGCTGACTTGACTATTAGTGACCGGGTCACCGGATAGTCTGGTAAAAGTTTTTTAACTTCCTCTGGTAAAACAAAACCGGGGATTTGATTCCGTCTTCGGTCTGTCTTCAGCTGAATGAACGTTGACTAGCTGTCAAAAAAACGTTGACATTTAAGTCAAGTTAAAACAGTCAGGAAGAAAGTGGGTCCTACCAAAATGTCTGATTTCTTTCTTATTATTGTTACAGCCCCCCCCCCCCAAAAAAAAAAAAAGATATATTTTCCCATTTATATTAATGCTTTTGCAGACCTCTCCACCGATTTCTTAGATCTTCGAAACCTCACGCACACTCTTTTTCGCTCTACCTCTCTACTCATCCTCCTTCCTCTGATTTGCATCAAATGTAAGCTTTTGGATTTTTTCTCGGATTCAATTCCTTTTTCTTCCGATTCGAATTGAAAGTACCCTCTGGGTTTGTCGTTTCCATTTCGTATATTTGGTTGTAGATTAGTGTTGTTGTGCCGCCGAAGTTTTTGAATTTGAATATTTGTTTGTTTCGAATTCAGATTTTGGATCTATGTTCGTTATCTCAGTTTAATTTCTGTAAATTTATTTAGCTAAAATTTGCTACGAGAATGCGAAGGCTTTAGCTCTAATGATACGAGTTGGGGGGGGGGGGTTTGCTTGAATTTGTGTGTAATCTGTCTTCTTCTTGATCCCAAATGTGATCTCGAAAGTAAAATGCTACAGAAACAATGAGCTGTTTCGGCTGTTGCCGTGAAGATGATATGCTTGGAGCTGCTGATTATGGAGGTCACAATACCACCAAACAATCTGGAGGTACTTTTGAGTTGTTATTGCCTTTCTTACTATCAAAAATCAATCATGTGTTATTGAATCAATCTGGTAAATTTGGTATCTTTGATGGGTGTGTAGGAAATGATGGAAGGCGAAATGGTTCTGAAACAGCACAAAAGGGTGCTCAAACTGTGAAGGTCCAGCCTATAGAAGTTGCTGCTATTCCTTCCACTGAACTCATTGAAGCAACCAATGATTTTGGATCAAGTTCTCTCATTGGTGAAGGATCTTATGCAAGAGTATATCATGGTGTATTAAAGAATGATCAGCGCGCTGCGATTAAGAAGTTAGATTCTAATAAGCAGCCTGACGAAGAATTCCTTGCCCAGGTTTGGTTGATATACTATGTTTGATGGATTATGTCGCATTGTCTGACTTTGCTTCAAACCTCCAGGTTTCCATGGTTTCGAGGTTGAAGCATGATAACTTTGTTGAGCTGCTTGGTTACTCTGTTGATGGGAGTTCGAGGATACTTGTCTTTGAGTTTGCTCAAAATGGATCTCTTCATGATATTCTTCATGGTACAGTGTAGAAATTACTTTTGATCATATTTTGTGTTGTACTTCAGTTGAGAGAGTGATTTTGTCTATGTTATAACACTATATCTATGCTTCCTCAGGGAGAAAAGGTGTGAAGGGAGCAAAGCCTGGTCCACTCTTGTCGTGGCATCAAAGAGTGAAGATTGCAGTTGGAGCAGCAAGAGGGCTTGAGTACTTACATGAAAAGGCTAATCCACATGTCATCCACCGCGATATAAAGTCCAGCAATGTTCTAATCTTTGATGATGATGTAGCAAAAATAGCTGACTTTGATCTGTCAAATCAAGCTCCTGATATGGCAGCACGCCTTCATTCAACTCGTGTACTTGGAACCTTTGGTTACCATGCCCCTGAGTAAGTTGGGTTTCAGTTCTACTACTTCTTCTCCATTTCTTAATACTCATTCTCATATACTTACTTGTCTTCTCTATAATAGGTATGCAATGACTGGGCAATTGAGTGCCAAGAGTGATGTGTATAGTTTCGGAGTTGTATTGCTCGAGCTTCTTACAGGTCGAAAGCCTGTTGATCATACATTGCCACGAGGCCAGCAAAGTTTAGTCACATGGGTAAGTACTTAATCTCTTTCATAGATGAACAATCTTGCATCATTAACTTCTCAGAGATCTTACTAAGCAGTCAAAACTTTGCTTTTGCCTTAGGCTACACCGAAGCTAAGCGAAGATAAGGTTAAGCAATGCGTTGATTCAAGACTCGGAGGAGATTATCCTCCAAAAGCTGTTGCTAAGGTATAATAAACTGAAACTGTAATGATTAGAACATAGAAGGAGATGCGTAAATGCTTTTTCTTGATTCAAATGTTTTGTTTGATCGGCTTCTTTTGTTGATAATGCAGTTAGCTGCTGTTGCTGCATTGTGTGTACAATACGAAGCTGATTTCAGACCAAACATGAGTATCGTCGTTAAGGCGCTGCAACCATTGTTGAATGCTCGGACTGGACCTGCCGGAGAAGGAGCACATTAGTGTTTAACCCTTGGCAGTCACCGTTAAGAAGTTATTTTATTTATACTGGATAAATAATTTTTCATACAGCAATCATCATTAGTGTTCATAGATTTATGATATTGATACTGATGATTTGACCACTAAACTATTATGTTTTGTTTTAAATTCAAATTTAACGGGTGTCCATAACATATTTTAACCTTTAAATTTTATATAAAAAAGAGTTTCATCGTGGAAAGTTGAAACGCTGACTCGTCGGTATCAAAATGTCTTCAAATCGGAGATGTTCTGTCAGTCATTAATTCAAAGAGAAAAAAAGTTTTCTTAAATAACTGAAACCTTTCCAATTAGTTTCGATCAAACATTTGTATCGTTCGCTTTTAAGAAAACCTTTAACAAAAACAATAAATAATAAAAACCGCCGCCGATACGTAAGCTAGTAGTCATTTTTCTTTTTTTAAAACAACATATGCCACAGTCAATGAATAAAGTAAACTATAAATTGGAAATTTGTGCGAGAAATATCTCATCTAAAAAGAAAAAGCTGTTGTACAAAAATATTTTTCAACCAACTATGAAGATGTCGACAAAATCATTTGTAAAGATGGCTTTTCTCATCAAGTTGTTTCTTGTTTCTATTAAGTAAATAATAATATAGTATTTAAGTTCTTGGATTTCAACTGTTCATTGAGTTTCTTCTACTTTTTTCAAACATCACTACACAATCTCACGGAATTTGGAAAAAGAAAACGTCAGTATCCTCTCCTAAAACAAAAATATGTACAAAGTCTAGTAGAAACAATTTAACAAAAAAAAGTATAGTAACATTAAAAAAAAACTGAAGTGTTAGATAATTCTAAAAATTTAAAGAAAAAAACAAAGAACACTGAACATCACATATACTTGTGGAAGAGATTGAATGGAGGGGAGAGACTTGTCAGACACAGGACGTAAACGTCGTGACAAATGGAAATAAGAAAACGGAAGGAAGTTTCTTCGTGGAGAAAAAACAAACATAAACACTGAGAGAGAGTCTTCGTCCAAGTCAAAAAGTCAACGTTTAATTATAAGAAAACGGACGTAATCCAAACGGTGCACGAGAACTTCCACTAACCCACAGACAGTATCATCCACCACTCCTCTCAACCACTGCCAACATGGCATTACCCACCAATCAAAAATCGCTTCACTTTTTCTTTCCGAAATTACCCTTCCCCTCAGGCTTCTCGAATCGTCGCTACTTCAGGGGTAAAACCGTCAAATCACACTCCCTTCATCAGCAGGGGGAATATAAAGGAAGGGAAGAGCAAAAGGTTTTTTTATCGATAATAATTGAAAAGAAGCCCTACAATATATATATATATATTCGAAGATTCCTCTGGCGATCTCTGAATCTTCCGAGTAGCTGACGGCGGCGGTGGAAAACCATGTCGGGTGATGGGGAATTCTTAACGACTCCAGTGGCGGCGGAGATGGCTGATGCTCAGTACGTGAAGGCAAAGACGTCAGTGTGGTGGGATATTGAGAATTGTCAAGTCCCCAAAGGTCTTGATGCTCATGGAATTGCTCAGAATATTACTTCAGCGCTTGCAAAGATGAACTATTGTGGTGCCGTCTCAATCTCCGCTTATGGCGATACCAATCGTATCCCTTTGTCGATACAGCATGCTCTTAATTCCACCGGAATTGCGCTCAACCACGTCCCCGCCGGTGATTTTCTTAAAAACCTACTCTGGTTACTTATGGCGTTACTATAATTACTGTATCTAGGTTAGATTCGCTCTGTGCTTTGAATGCTTTTAATCGATTATGCTGCTGATTTTATGCGTTTATTTGGTTAGATATTCAACTCTGAATTTTCGTTTTCGTTTGATTTTAGGAACTTTAAGTTTTATTTATTTATTTCAGGGGTGAAAGATGCAAGTGATAAGAAGATTCTAGTGGACATGTTGTTTTGGGCATTGGACAATCCAGCACCTGCGAATTTTATGCTTATCTCTGGAGATAGAGACTTCTCCAATGCTCTTCACGGATTGAGAATGAGACGTTACAATATTCTCTTGGCTCAGCCTCACAAAGCATCAGCGCCGCTTATTCATGCTGCTACCACTGTCTGGCTTTGGACTAGCCTCTCAGCTGGAGGTATCCCTCTCACACGAAGCGAAAGCTCACTACTTGTTCTCAGTTCAACTCCCCCAACCTCTGGTTCTGAGATGCCGACTCAGGATTGTATTCCATCAGGCCAACCTCTTGATTCTAAACCTGACTCCAGAAGAATCTATGATAACAAACCCAAGGTCAAGTTCATTCCTAAACCATCAAATCATCAGCCTGTGGTGCCAAAGGTTCAGGAAAATAAGCCTAACAATAACTACCGTCAGCAACAGAACACTCAAGGCAAGCTGATTAAGAAACCCCATGAGTTTTTTGCAAGTAGTGAGCCATCTGTGTCCACTACTAGACCTCCTCCCAATTTACCCTCTAGCAATGCTAATCCTTTCCCAGGTAATGTGATGAGTAATCCTCAGAATCAGAATCAGAATCAGTATCCTTATCCTCCTAGACAGGCGGGGCCTTATCCGGTTCGACAAACTTACCCTAACCCTGATCCTTCTTGGAATAATGGGAATAGCATCCCAAACCACGCTCAGAACTATTATCCCAATGCTGCTAGGCCAGGTGCTTCCAATATGCGGCCACCTTATGGTAATGTGTTCCGCCCTTATCGCCCAGATAATCTGCATCCTCCTACTGGTAATGGTTTCCGTCCAATGCATCCGAGAAATGATGGTCCTAGGTTTCCGGCTCCACCTCTCATGACTACACCAGATATCAGCAATCTAAATCTGTCTCAATACCCGAGTCAACCTCAAAATCGTCCTAATTTCAATCCTCAAATTAGACAAGAGTTCAGACCAAAGATGGAATCCTCATATTCTCCTAGCGTAAACGGTCCAAACAAGTGTTATCTTCCACGGAGTAGTAGTGCCCCAGTAACCCATACTAATACGACCACTGGCTACTCAAACTCATCTACTCCTGGAGTTTCACCTTCCCAGCCTTCAGTGGTTACTGGATCCGATTCCAGCAACGGTATGTGGGGAACACAAGAGTGTCCACCTCCATCTGAGTATGTTCAAGGCCTTATAGGCGTCATCTTACATGCTCTTAACACCTTGAAAACTGAAAAAGTTATGCCTACAGAGACTAATATCTCGGATTGCATTCAGTATGGAGATCCAAAGCATCATGGTACTGACGTTAAGAAAGCCTTAGATAGTGCCATAGAGCATGGTATGATCATGGTGAATAATGTGGGTAAACTAAAGCTCTACATTGGCAAAAATGAAGCTCTATGGAACTGTGTAAACCCTTTAGGTGGAAACCCTAAGCAATACCCAAAAGCAACTTGGGATAGAATACAGCGGTTTCTAACCTCATCTACTGGGAGGGTGGCGTTTACGGCAACTCAGTGCAGGTTAGAAAGTTTGTTTTCTCAAGGATCTATAGTTCCTTAGCCATGAAATGTTTTAAAATCCTTTTCTTTCTCTTTGCATCATATATATAGGTATGAAGCTGCACAAGTACTGAAGAAGGAATGCCTAAAAGAGCTTACTTTAGGTGACATACTTCAGATCTTGAATATAACAGCAACAGCAAAGAAATGGATTAGTCATCATCAAACAGGATGGAAACCAATTACTATAAGCCTTGCCGCAGAGACTACAAACGAGACAGCTAGTGAAACCGAGACAGGTATCTCAACTGTTGCCTGAAATTCCAATCTTTTGAGTTATGAAATACGGAAGAAGATGTAGTAGTAGCCATAAGGAGAGCATAAATGGGTACTACTCTGAATACCAAAAAATATAGAGAGCACTAAGACATGGAAAATAGTGTTTTCCATATCAAAAAACTGCAGAATGATGATTCTGAAGTCTTTAAGTAATAGTACCTTAGTAGTAGCAGCACTTTCTCTTTTATTTTATTTTCATTTTCGGTTCAGTTTAAAGGAGTCAAGGGTAAAAATTTGGGGACTGGATAAGGTTTGTAACTATATATCATGTATTAGTACATGGTTGGGTTCATGAAAATCTTATTGTTGCCATCACGAAGAAGATTTGCACAGTTTCATGTGGAGAGGATGAGTGATTGGGAGAGTTCTTCATCACCAAAGTTTCTGCATTAGTTTCGGCAATCTGTTTCTTTTGGTCTTAAGAGGTTAGAGTTACTTTCGTGTTATTCCAGTGTCGTTGGGGGATAATATCTGTGTAATTTCACCTCTTTTTTTTCTTATTCTGAATCATAAACCTACTTTTTCTTTAAAGCCGTTATCAGTATTTATGAATGAAAATCATTTCTGCTACAATTTCTCGTTTATTCTATCAGGTTGATTTAAATAATAAATGTGTGAATCAAGAGATCATTACTTTATTTTATTTTATGGAGGATCTGCTTTGAAAATCCAAGCAAAATATATGACTATAAAATACTTCTCTATAGGGCGATTATGATTATCTATGATTTCTTTCTAAAAATGATACAGTCTTTATTCAAACAATGATTTAGGAAATACAAAAGACACACATGAGGTGTACAAGCAAATACATATGAATTTCAAGAGCCTAAATTTTACAATAATCTATACAGTAATACAAATCAAAATATTTAGAAAAGATAGGAAAATGTGGTGCAATAACATTAGTAGAGTTAAACAAAATAAAGTAACATTCAATGATTCAAAATGTTGTGTTGAAAGAGACTCTGAATCAAGGAAGGAAAGGATTGTTAGATGGGAACGCCTGTTTTTGCTCATGATATGCCCTGCAGATGCCAAAATGAGAAAGAAACA
This sequence comes from Barbarea vulgaris, assembly GCA_963667165.1. NCBI lineage: Eukaryota > Viridiplantae > Streptophyta > Magnoliopsida > Brassicales > Brassicaceae > Barbarea > Barbarea vulgaris. The sequence goes on along the minus strand of OY763888.1, from coordinate 32,898,727 downwards.
AAACACACCTAAACAATATTTATATATATATAAGTCGAGACTTTACAGTTTATAAGTATAGATAAACAAATATAAAGAGTTACTAAAACACAACGTGGAACAGACCTATTAGCTTTGATTCCACCAAGTCCGATGGTTCCAAGGACGATCAGAAGGAAAGGTGCACCAATCAACCAAGGGTTACCTCTTTTGGCAGATGCATATGTACGCGGAACTCCTTTCTTGACGACCCTCGAATACACACCTTACCAATGTTACAAATCGAGAGCCTCATAAAAATTGTGTAACACATTAAGGTAATTTTATAACATGTGCGTCGTTTTACCTGCTCTGTTATATTGTCGACCTCTAACATCACCTGAAAGTAGAGACCAAGCAAGCTTAATAAAATATACTAGAGACAATGGTTGGGAATGAATCAAAATATAAATGCTACATTCTATTAAAAAAACTTGTAAACCATAATGAGCTAGAGGTTGTTGTTGCTATAACAGAGTAGCATAATCTCTTCCGATCGAGCTAAAACCCTAACTAGTATCGAATTAAGAGATCGAAAAGCTCAGAAGAAGTGAATGAGAAAGTGTAAGAACCTGACAAGGATCAGGACGAGAAGCAGGAGAAAAGCCGAGCAAGATCTTGGCTTCCTCCACCTGCATTTTCCCCAAACCTTCCCGCGTCTACGGTTTTCGCCTCTTCTGATTTATTTATTTTTATTTTATTTGTATATTCATTCCTCGCTTGTGGTTCATATAGCATGCGACACGTGTAGCTTTTTCGACCAGTGAGCATTCCACGTGCCTAGTTTCAATTTCCCTCATAAAGTATATAGATTTTAACTTACCAAAATTAAATTTTGTACGCCATTGATATTTGATTTGATATAGAATTTATCTGGTGTCAACAAATAAATAGATGATATAAATTTTAGTCAATTATTCTAAACTCAAGTATATATCATTTTCTAACCCTTAAAATTTGTAATATTAGTTTTGGCAGCAACAAAAATATTAATTCCATAACCGTTTAACCCGAAAATTAACGCGAAATTCCCTCGCTACCACATGTATATACCGAATAAATATTAGGGAAAAAAAAAAAAAAAAAAAAAAACTCAAACCTAATAGGTGCCAAATATAGACCAACTATAAATAAATATACAAAACACGCATCTCTCTAATATCTAACTTCTCTTCTCCCACCGAATCCGTTCCTTTCCGATCCAACATCCCTTTCTCCGTTCATACAAACACACAATCATGAACACTACTCCAATCAAACTCGCTCTTCTCTTCCTCTCCCTAGCCGCTACCGCAACCGCTACACCAGCCAAACGCAGTAGTAACTACCTTTTCACACCGCACGCAAAAACAGTCGCAGGTATATGCACCGTTATTCAATCAGACACAAGTCTATGCTGCAAAACCCTTAAACACGTTCCTACCGATGACCCTATCGAATTAATCCGATCATTAGCGGTTGCGGCTGAAACCTCCGTCAAACAAAGTCTGACTTTCCTCTCGGAAATCAAACCTAAACACAAATCAAACCTACTCGCAACTACAGTGATCAACAGCTGCGAGAAAAACTTGAACTACGCGTTGGAAGATTTTCAAGATCTTTGGAAAGCTACGGGGAAAAATGTAACGACGATGGCTCATAATCATTTCACTTGTAAGAAGGAGTTGATGTCAATCATGGGTTATCATTCGACTTGTTTGGATGATATTGAAGACAAGAGTTTGTTCAAGGAAGTGGATCTTGGGATTGGACTTGGGAAGAATCTATCTAGTAATTCGTTTGATGTGTTTAATCATTTGAATACCATTTTTAAGACTTTTGGTATTAAGGTGAAGCTTAACGAGGATGACACATCTCCCCGACCGCCACCCTTGTCGGATTATTATTACTAAATTTAAGGAATTTGGATGTAATAATTATTATTATATCGTATAATGCCTAAAGCAATCGCGAATGGAATCATAGATGGTTCTGTCATGTATGATTATGCGTCATTTGTGATGTATGTTATAGGTTTTATACATGTACGGACGGATTTCGTGATGATTGGAAAGGATTTATATATTAAATGAAATGTGAATTTTTATTTTATTTTGTCTCTGTTATATTATATGATATTCGACATAATAATTAGAAGACCATGAAAAAAATTAGAAGATCTGGAATTGGTTTTATAAATGATAACTTAATGTCCACAACAAATTTATCTGAAATTCTGAATGATTTTGAACCCAAAATCTACAACAAAAATGTTTATCTGAGAATCTGATTCGAAACTGGTACAACATCAGTAACATTTTGGCCAACAACTCATCATAAACGTTTCCACTATCCATCATGTATTAAAAATTTAAAAGTACATACGAGTGTACGTAATTATTGACAGTTTACTATATACTGTAGCTAATTTGGTTGACCAAAAAGTCTAATTCATAGGAAGAGGTTGAGAATCATATTTCTTAAATTTGAGTATCTTTTTGAGAAATGTGATTTCGGTTTTCAATTGTACAAGCACTTGAATAGACACTCTTTACTAATCTTAAAAATAAATTTTAATTTAGGGAGAAAGGGGTTGCATCTCCCAACCTGGAATAAAATCGTTTTCTTGGATTATAAATGAGTACACCACTCTCCATGGTTTGATACCTTCATAGACGACATAATTTGTCACTAGCTAGGACTAGCTACTTATTTTATTCTAGTGTCCGTTTAATTTAAACCTTTTAAGAATGATAGCAAACTCTCGATATATAAGAAGATTTCGGCAAATTTACTTTCGATAAATCACTAAACTTAGGAATGAATATATCAAAATAAATTATTTGTACACGAATCGAATCCTAAAATTTAAAAGATTAGAATTAGAGGATATGTAGTTGCTGCCAGAAACATGTTTTTTCATCTCTAGTTTACTTTTTATTTTTAGTAATCGAACTGTTGATCAGGATATATAACTAAATTAGCTTGTGGTGACAAATTTTTAGTAAAATATATAGCCAATATTTGACTAGAGAGTTTTTAGCCATTCAACGACCTTAAATCTCTCCATCCATGCAAAACTGTTGTAATTAACCCCTAATTTTAGAAACCACAACTCCTATAAGAACCTCACCACAATGCACCACAATCTCCACCAGCGCCATTTTAATAAAACACCGGGCTCTGTTTTAATAAAAAGTCTCCTCCCTCTCTTATTAACCTCCCGAATAAAACCGGAGGGAGAGAAACAAAATACCAAAAAAAAAAAAAGGAAAAATCAAAACAAAAAAAGGGGAGAAAAATATATAAAAACAAAAACAAAATTGAAAAAATGGCGGTAGGAAAGGTTGTGATCTCTGTTGCATCCATCCTTCTAATTGTGGGTGTTGCCATAGGAGTTGTTACGTTCGTTAACAGGGACGGCCCCGGCGAAGCTAACAAGAACGGTTCCATAAACTCGCATCAAAAAGCTGTTCAGGCAATTTGTCAGTCAACCACAGACCAAGGCTCGTGCGCCAAAACCCTCGAACCTGTCAAAAGTGATGATCCAAGCAAGCTTGTCAAAGCCTTCCTGATGGCGACAAAAGACGCGATCACAAAGTCCTCAAACTTCACGGCTTCGACCGAAGGAGGCATGGGACCTAAAATCAACGCGACAAGCAAAGCCGTTCTTGATTACTGCAAGAGAGTGTTGACTTACGCTCTTGAGGATCTTGAGACCATTGTTGAAGAAATGGGTGAAGATCTTCAGCAGAGTGGATCTAAGCTTGACCAACTTAAACAGTGGTTAACCGGAGTTTTCAACTACCAAACCGATTGTCTTGACGACATCGAGGAAGCGGAACTAAAGAAGATCATGGGTGAGGGAATCTCTAACTCCAAGGTTCTTACCAGTAACGCTCTCGATATCTTCCATTCTGTTGTTAGCGCGATGGCCCAAATGGGTGTTAAAGTGGACGACATGAAGAACGTAACCATCGGAGGAGCCAAAGCCGCAGCCGGAGCCGCTGCCCGTCGCCTTCTTGAAGACAGCGACGAAAAGGGACTCCCTAATTGGTTTTCTGGTAAAGACAGGAAGCTTATGGCTAAGGCCGGACGTGGTGGTCCTGCAGCAGGTGCTGGTGAAGGTATCGGTGAAGGCGGTGGTGGTGGCGGTAAGATCAAGGCGACTCATGTGGTGGCCAAGGATGGAAGTGGACAGTTTAAGACCATTTCTGAAGCTGTTAACGCTTGCCCAGATAAAAACCCTGGAAGGTGTATTATCCATATCAAGGCTGGTATCTACAATGAAATGGTCAGGATCCCTAAGAAGAAAAACAACATTTTCATGTTCGGTGATGGTGCTACAAAAACCATCATCACTAATAACAAAAGTGTTAAACTTTCAGGAGTCACGACTTCACTCAGTGCCACCGTTCGTAAGTCCCCAAACCCTTATGTTATGGCTACATAATTAATCGGCCAAGCTATACTTTTAATTACTGGTACTAAACTATTTAAATATATATGTACATGCAGAGGTTGAGTCTGAGGGATTCATGGCAAAATGGATCGGGTTTAAGAACACAGCCGGTCCATTGGGACACCAAGCTGTCGCACTCCGTGTGAACGGAGACCGTGCGGTCATATTCAACTGCAGATTTGACGCTTACCAAGACACTCTCTACGTTAACAACGGACGTCAGTTCTACAGGAACATTGTTGTATCCGGTACAGTGGATTTCATCTTCGGAAAGTCCGCGACCGTCATCCAAAACTCTCTAATCCTCGTCCGAAAGGGTACACCAGGACAATCCAACTACGTTACAGCCGACGGTAACGAGAAGGGTGCAGCTGTGAAGATCGGTATCGTTCTCCATAACTGCCGTATCATGCCAGACAAGGAGCTCGAAGCTGAGAAGCTAACCATCAAATCGTACCTAGGACGGCCATGGAAGAAATTTGCCACGACTGTGATTATTGGTACTGAGATGGGTGATTTGATTCAACCAGTCGGATGGACCGAATGGAAAGGAGAGCAAAACCACAAGACTGCTAAATACATTGAGTTCAATAACCGTGGACCAGGAGCTAACCCCAGCCAGAGGGTTCCTTGGGCTAAGGTGGCTAAGAGTGCCGCTGAGGTTGAAGGTTACACCGTCGCTAACTGGGTGGGTCCGGCTAATTGGATTCAAGAAGCCAACGTGCCTGTCCAACTTGGATTGTAAGAAAACACACACAAAACAAAAACAAAAAAAAAAGTAACGAATAAAACAGTATGTGATAATGTAAAGGTAACAACAATACGACGACGTCTCTGGGGACCAGGGCTCTTTTTGGGTACTACTATATACAAAGATAGGGTTCTAGCCGTGTTGGGATGAAGTTTGTGTAAGATTGCTTTTGTTTCACGTGCGATAGAGAAAATAAAAAAGTTATGTTGTTTCATTTATTTGTTTTTTGATTCGAAATAATGAAAATTTTTATCACTTTGATGCGTTCAAATCCACAGTTAATAAAGATAAATGATAGAAAAAAAAATATTGTAACTAGCATGAATTTTCCTCAAATCTACCATTTTCTATTTTTATATTTTCTTACAATTACAAAAACATAAGTTAAAAATATACAATTCAAAAATGTTTATTTCAAATTATGTGTAAACATGTAATAGTTTTGACAACGGCGACGGAGACGATCAACGTTCGTTAACACGCCTGTTCATATCGGAGTGAGGAAAATTAGGATATTAATCAGGTGGATTATGAGTGGGGTCCATCATTACAAGTGGCACCAATCCAGGGGTTGAGTATCGTCCCTGATGACGTGGTGCGTCGAGGACACTCATCGCCAAGATTTGATGACCTTCAAAGTGAAAACAATATAAAAAGATTATGGATTCGCAACGGTAACACCAAACAATATATGCCACATGTAACAAGATCATTCGTCCATTGTAAAAAACTCCGTAACATTCTCATGATATATAACCGTTATCTTTTGTTAGAAAAAAAAAAAGAAAAGGAAATTCATAAAAAAGGAAATTCAAGAAAAAGGAAATTAAAACAGAAAAATGGAAATAATGGTTATACTTCCTTCTCTATATATTCAGAGTTCTTCTCTTCCATATTCACGTCTTTGTTCTTCTTTTTTTCTTTTTGGGTTTCTTTCTTAATTTATGCTCTCTTCTGATTATGGTTTATTCGGTTCGAGTTTCACATTTACATTGTCTCTGTTTTTCTCATATATGCTTTTTGTTCATCTTCTTCGATCTATAATCAATTTTTTTTATCAACGTCGTTGAGTTTTGATGATGGGAGACAAAAACTAAGCAAAGGGGACACGAGATTTGAGTAACAATTGTGGGCTTTTGAGAAATTTCTCTATTAACTTCTTCTCGTCGTAACTAAAGTGCAAGTTCGAAGATTTTGGGATATGAATTTTCGTAGAATCGAAGGGTTTAGTTGGAATCGTGATAGAAATTGAGAAATTGTTTTGGATGGAACGGATCCAACTTGGAGAATGATTGGGTGTGCACTGTTTGTCAATTAAGTCTCCATCAACCCGACTTTGCTTTTACTCTCGGACTCTCAGGTATAGTATTTTTTTCCTTTTCTTGATGTTTTACAATTTTTAAATTAATGAATTTTTTACGGATTTTAAAAAGGTTTTTTTTTTTTTTTTTTTTTTTAAAAAAAAAATTTACATAACATGTGAAAACTAACTAGATTTTGGATCCTGTCCAATTTGTTTTCTCATTGTTATGTGGATTTAGCTATAATTTTTTACAGATTTTAATAAGTTTTTGTTTTCATTTTTTTTTTTTTACAATATTAAGGTTTTTCAGTTTTGATACTAAATTTACATAACGATGTGAAAACTAACCCGATTTTGGATCCTGTCATTTGATATATTCATTTGATCATTAGAGATTTCATAAGTCTAATTTGTTTTCTCATTGTTATGTAGATTTAGCTATTTTTGTTACGGATTTTAATAAAGTTTTTGTTTTCATTTATTTTGTTTACAATTTTAAGGTTTTTTTAGTTTTGATACTAAATTTACTAACGATGTAAAAACTAACCCGATTTTGGATCATGTAATTTGATATATTCAATTGATCATTAGAGATGATCATTAGAGATTTCATAAGTCCAACATCTATAGATTTAGCTATCAAGTTTTTAAAACAAATATTTTTTCAAATTTTTAAAACAAAATTTTAAATTTTTTTTTTATGGATTTTAATAAAGTTTTTCTTTTTACAATTTTAAGATTTTTTAGTTTTGATACTAAATTTACCTAAAGATGTGAAAATTGACCGGATTTTTAGATCATTTGACATAGTAATAATGATTGTTAGATATTTTACAAGCTTAATTTGTTTTTTCATTGTTTAAATTTTTGAGTTTATTACTGTATATCCATGGAAGCATTATGCTTTGTGGTTTTTCTCTTTTTTTGGCTTTTTGTAGCCTATGAATAGTATGGTTTTAGAGTCGTGAATTTGTGATTACATGATAAATTTTTTAAAAAAGTTGCAGCAACGAACAAGTCTTTAGAAGGATAATCTCAAAATAGGTTTGTTTGTTAGGTTGTTGAATGTCACAATGAATTATCATCTTATAAAGTGTTAATAATTATTTGAAATCGTTAATACTTTATCCAGATATACTCGATTGCTTTGTAGAACAAGTAATAAGTGAAAGTGGAATCACGCGAAGCCTTATGCGGTGGCTCTTTAGATGCAAAATTATACACATGTAAGTTTAAATCCCCTACAATGTTATTGTTGAGATACAAAGAGAACAAAAAATCTGATAGCTTTAGATTTACATGTTGGATGATATTATATCTTAGGAAGGTTGGGGGATAAAAGACCAAAAACTAACAGTGGCTTACCACGTGGGGAATTGGTGGTGTAACACAAGTTTAAAGGATTATTACACATTTCTAGTGAAAGTTATATCGGTTCTATGATAATCTCATGGAGTCTAATTACTATGTATGGGATCAGGATCTTCTCAAACCTATTGTTTACCCATTCAAACTCACTGTCTCTCATTTCCTCCAATTAAATTGTTCCTGATCTGATCAAATTGTTGGCATCATCATTTGTTTTTGTTTTTTTTCATAATATGACAAGGCAAAGTGAAAATTGTACCATGTGGGACAGCTCCCTATATGTATGTAACATGCGAGTAACAATGAAAAAGTATTTTCATTATACATCTTTGCACCATATGTTCCATTGGTATTTTTCTTAATGCCTAAGATTAGCTCTCTAAATTTCATATATGTATGTAAGACATTTACATGGATTATTAATTTTGTTGTGCGCTCAAGATCTCATATGATAATTTTCTACCCCTCTTATTTGAATCCAAAATCATATGACAGTTGAAAATTCTCACACGTATAAACTTGAAATTCAATTCGATTATAAAGAAAACCCGCGCACGTATTAACCTAGTATATATGTAAAGAAAAAGTTATGAGAAATTGCTAAATAAAAAATAATTCAATTATAATAATGCCATGGCCCGGGAAATAAAGAAATGTCATGCAAGTTGCTTATATTTTTGTCTGCGTATGATAAAATATATAAAGTGCGGGTAATGTCCAATGTTTTAGTATGGAATATGAGCAAAGGAAAGTTAAAATTGATAAGTCAAACTTCGTCTGAAAAAAGGAAGACTTAATTTATGTGTGTTTAATTTTCTCTGTGTTAGAAGCTTCCTCTGTTCTTTGTTCAATGAAGTTGGGTGGAAATAAGACTTATCCACAAAGAAAAGAAGAGACCATACCAATTGGCGTCTCTCCTGTCACGTCATAACAAGGTCGTTTTTGACGACTCTATTTCTTGTTTTTCTCGAAGTGGGTCCCAAACTCTACTTGAATTCAATTCTTCAAGTTAAAAAGAGAGATTACGACTTCTTGAAATTGAAAATCTACTGCTTGTTCTTCAAGTAATGAACAAGAGTATATATTCAATCCTGCACGACTCTTTAATTCCACTATCCACGTTCACTTAAGTCTCTGTTTTCCAGGTACATGCTTCTCTGTTTTGTTCTTGTTGTTCCAAGTTCTTGAACTGGTTTCTGGTTTTTTTTTTTGTCGGATAACGTTTATGTGATTTTTTTATGTATCTACTCAGATATTTTGTCTCTATCTTTTTTCCTTGTCAAATAGATCTTAACAGGCCCTTTAGTGATTGTTTTTCTTACAAACAGGATAAACAAGACAATGGATAGTATAATAGAATCAGAGGAGGGCTTGAAGGTGGATTCATCAAACAGAGCAGACGCAGAGACTTCAAACTCTAAAACCCGTGAAGAAGAAGATAAAGAACTTAAGACAGAGTCTGATCCTGATCTGAAAGAAGATAAGAAAAAAACAGAGAAGAACAAAAAAGAAGAAGATGAGAAGACCAAAACGGTACCATTTCACAAGCTGTTTGCCTTTGCAGATTCCTTTGACATCTTTTTGATGATCCTGGGAACTATCGGCGCGGTAGGTAACGGTCTTGGTTTCCCAATCATGACGATTCTCTTCGGAGATGTCATTGATGTGTTTGGACAAAACCAAAACACTTCAGATGTTTCTGATAAGATCGCTAAGGTAATAAATAGATTTTTTTTTTTTTTTTTTTTTTTTTACCTTTGTTGTTTAGAGTCACGAAGGCCACAATCATTGATCTTTACAACAACTTTACTCACAGGTGGCTCTGAAATTTGTCTACCTTGGGCTCGGAACTCTAGTGGCAGCTCTTCTCCGTAAGCACACACACACACACTCGTTGATTTTGTCTCAAATATTTCGAATGTGAAGGACTTGATCTTTATGGGTGTTTCTTTGTATATAATCAGAGGTTTCTGGTTGGATGATCTCTGGGGAGAGACAAGCTGGAAGAATAAGAAGTTTGTATATGAAAACCATATTGAGACAAGACATTGCCTTCTTCGATGTCGAAACCAACACAGGAGAAGTTGTTGGAAGAATGTCAGGTGACACTGTGCTTATACAAGACGCCATGGGAGAGAAGGTAACTACTAACAGCCAAAAGGACCCAAATTACTACAAAGTTTCAGTTAAATTGAGAGACTTGAACTTTATTTTGTTTGCAGGTTGGGAAGGCTATACAATTGGTATCAACATTTATTGGTGGATTTGTGATAGCTTTCACTGAAGGATGGCTTCTTACATTAGTCATGGTATCTTCAATTCCACTTCTAGTAATGTCTGGTGCAGCTCTCGCTATCGTCATTTCGAAGATGGCTTCTCGTGGACAAACTTCTTATGCCAAAGCTGCGGTTGTAGTTGAGCAAACAGTCGGATCAATAAGAACGGTTGCATCGTTTACCGGAGAGAAGCAAGCGATAAACAATTACAATAAGCATCTTGTCTCTGCTTATAGAGCAGGTGTGTTTGAAGGAGCTTCCACAGGGCTTGGACTCGGTACACTCAATATAGTCATCTTTTGCACTTATGCTTTAGCGGTTTGGTATGGTGGGAAGATGATATTAGAGAAAGGTTACACAGGAGGACAAGTTCTCATCATCATCTTTGCGGTTTTAACTGGTTCCATGTGAGCTTTTGAATCGACTCTGGTCCTTAAAAACTTTTTATTGTATGTAATCTAATTTGCTCTTCTTGCTAATTTCAGGTCGTTAGGACAAGCATCACCTTGTTTAAGCGCGTTTGCAGCTGGTCAAGCCGCGGCATATAAAATGTTCGAAACAATCAAAAGAAAACCGGAGATTGATGCTTCTGATACAACTGGAAAAGTTCTTGATGATATCAGAGGAGACATTGAGCTTAAAGATGTTAACTTTAGTTACCCGGCAAGACCAGATGAGCAGATCTTTCGCGGGTTTTCGCTCTCTATCTCGAGTGGTTCGACCGTGGCTCTGGTTGGACAGAGCGGAAGTGGGAAGTCTACTGTTGTGAGTTTGATTGAGAGGTTTTATGATCCACAAAGTGGTGAAGTCCGAATAGATGGGATTAACCTTAAAGAGTTGCAGCTAAAATGGATCAGAAGCAAAATAGGACTTGTGAGTCAAGAACCGGTTCTGTTCACTTCAAGCATAAAGGAAAACATCGCCTACGGTAAAGAAAACGCAACAATCGAAGAGATTCGTAAGGCTACAGAGCTCGCAAACGCATCTAAATTCATTGACAAGCTTCCTCAGGTTGAGATTTGATTCACCTCTCCTCTGTTTTCATTTTGATGAAGCTTTTAAATGTAACTGAATTAACTGTAAATTTCAGGGTTTAGACACAATGGTTGGAGAACACGGGACTCAGCTTTCGGGTGGGCAGAAACAGAGGATCGCGGTGGCTAGAGCAATTCTGAAAGATCCAAGAATCTTGCTTTTGGATGAAGCAACAAGCGCACTTGATGCAGAGTCTGAGAGGGTTGTTCAAGAAGCTCTTGACAGGATCATGGTTAACCGAACAACTGTCGTTGTCGCTCACAGATTGAGCACTGTGAGAAACGCTGACATGATTGCTGTGATTCATCAAGGCAAGATTGTAGAGAAAGGTAAAACTCAAATTCTTAAACAGACATACATGTATATGTCCAATCCTATTTGATAGTAAGTAATGATCATAAATGTATGATCAGGTTCTCACTCTGAGCTCCTAAGAGACCCTGAAGGAGCGTATTCTCAGCTCATACGTCTACAAGAAGATATTAAAAAGACAGAAGATTCAACAGACGAGCAGAAGATATCAATGGAGTCTATCAAACGGTCTAGCTTGAGAAAGTCATCGCTAAGCCGGTCTTTAAGCAAAAGATCTTCTTCTTTCTCTATGTTTGGGTTTCCAGCAGGAATAGACGCAAACAACGAAACCATACCTGAGAAAGATATCAAGACTTCTACTCCGATCAAAGCAGAAGAAACTGAACACAAGAAAGTCTCATTCTTTAGAGTAGCTGCTCTAAACAAACCAGAGATTCCAATGCTTATACTTGGATCTATAGCTGCGGTTTTAAACGGAGTCATACTTCCAATTTTCGGGATTCTAATCTCAAGCGTGATCAAAGCATTTTTCAAACCACCTGAGCAGTTAAAATCCGATACAAGGTTTTGGGCAATCATCTTCATGCTTCTTGGTGTAGCTTCAATGGTGGTCTTTCCAGCACAAACGATCTTTTTCTCCATAGCCGGATGTAAACTGGTGCAGCGGATAAGATCAATGTGTTTTGAGAAAGTTGTTCGTATGGAAGTTGGATGGTTCGATGAGACTGAGAACTCAAGTGGTGCTATAGGAGCTAGGCTATCAGCTGATGCAGCTACTGTTCGTGGTCTAGTTGGAGATGCATTGGCTCAAACGGTTCAGAACCTTGCATCTGTAACTGCAGGAGTGGTCATCGCGTTTGTGGCCAGCTGGCAGTTAGCTTTCATTGTTCTCGCAATGCTTCCGTTAATCGGGCTTAATGGTTATATATACATGAAGTTCATGGTTGGCTTCAGTGCAGATGCAAAGGTACAAAGTTAGTTTCAGTATCAAGTTATCTCTGTGTTTTTTATTTCTCTGATGAAAAGGAATTTTTTTTGGCAGAGAATGTATGAGGAAGCAAGCCAAGTAGCGAATGATGCGGTTGGGAGCATAAGAACAGTTGCTTCATTCTGTGCAGAGGAGAAAGTGATGAAAATGTATAAGAAGAAATGTGAAGGTCCTATGAGAACAGGAATACGACAAGGCATAGTTAGTGGTATTGGTTTTGGAGTTTCTTTCTTCGTCCTCTTCTCTTCTTACGCTGCCAGTTTTTATGCCGGTGCAAGGCTTGTTGATGCCGGAAAAACAACTTTCGATTCTGTTTTCAGGGTAAAAACAAACAAAATCATTTCAGAAACTAATAGAGTTCTGTTTTTTTGTCCACTTCTAATGGCTGTTTTTTTGTGTTGTTTCGAAACAGGTTTTCTTTGCTTTAACAATGGCGGCTGTTGCTATTTCTCAGTCAAGTTCATTGTCTCCTGATTCTAGTAAAGCTAGCAATGCAGCTGCATCGATCTTTGCAGTTATTGACAGAGATTCGAAGATTGATCCGAGTGATGAGTCTGGTAGAGTTCTTGATAACGTTAAAGGAGATATTGAATTTCGTCATATCAGTTTCAAATATCCATCCAGACCAGATGTTCAGATCTTCCAAGATCTTTGTCTGTCAATTCCCGCCGGCAAGGTTAGACCTTGATCTCAGACATAACAGCATTATTCTGATACTGAAACCAGATCAGTTACTTTGATATATAATTTCTGTTTAGTTCGGGTTAATTAAGTTCTTATTTTGTTGTTCTCTGTTTCAGACAATAGCTTTGGTCGGAGAGAGTGGAAGCGGGAAATCGACAGTGATTGCACTGTTACAGAGGTTTTACGACCCTGATTCTGGTCAGATCACTCTTGATGGAGTTGAGATAAAGACATTGCAGCTGAAATGGCTAAGGCAGCAAACCGGGCTGGTGAGCCAAGAACCGGTTTTGTTCAATGAAACGATCAGAGCAAACATTGCTTACGGTAAAGGAGGAGATGCTTCAGAAAGTGAAATCGTATCTGCAGCTGAGCTATCTAATGCTCATGGCTTCATCAGTGGCCTGCAACAGGTAACTTTAACCGCACCAAATAAACCGAATGTCCAGCCTTAATTTCCAGATCCATGGATTCAGATAAAACTGAAGTTTCTACTTACAATTGCAGGGTTATGATACAATGGTGGGTGAAAGAGGAGTTCAGTTATCAGGCGGGCAAAAGCAGAGAGTAGCCATAGCCAGAGCAATCGTGAAGGACCCTAAGGTGTTGCTACTTGATGAAGCCACGAGTGCCCTAGATGCTGAATCAGAGCGTGTGGTCCAGGATGCATTAGACAGGGTTATGGTCAACCGAACCACCGTGGTGGTGGCACATCGCTTATCGACAATAAAGAATGCCGATGTAATTGCAGTGGTTAAGAATGGAGTCATCGTGGAGAAAGGAAAGCATGAGACTTTGATTAATATCAAAGATGGTGTTTATGCTTCTTTAGTACAGCTTCATCTGAGTGCTTCTACATAAAAATATTTTCTAATGCTTATAGATTGTGATTAATATAAAATGGAATTGACACCAAAAGTTTCAATTTTTTAGATTCATTGTGAATGTTTACATAGCTTCTTGTGTCAGTAATACAAAAATGTTAATCGTCGTCTTCACTTTCATCACTATATGAGACTAAGCCTAAACCTGTTTGGAGAGGTTCGGAGGTTTTACCAGTGACATTGCCTTCTGCGGATTCTAATGAAGCCCGGTCGATTTGGCTGGCTGCTTTTCCATTCCCTGGGATCTCTTTCTCTTCTTTCTCTGTCGCTTTAGCCTTCTTAGGTTGTGGCTTGACTTTTATGATGGCGTTAAATGGACGAGTCGCAGGGTTTCTCTTGCCCGTTGGTTTCTGTTTCTGTAAAACAGATCAAGATATATATATAATAACCCCATATGATTCAAATGCTCAAATGAACAGTTGTGAAATTTGATGGAACATTCCCATATGAAGCATAAGATATTCACCTTGATGATTGGAGCAGGTTGTGGCGGTGCTAGGTCCACAGGTTCATGAATGATTGCTGATCGTGCTGCGACAGCGGCCTGAAAATGTAACCATATATATACAAGGCTAATCTTAAGTATATTAGATACGTTAAGTGTTATTCAAGATATCTACCTGGAAACTACGGAGCTGTTGTTCGTCTTCATCAGCCAATTGTCGTTCATATTCCCTCTTTGACTATTAAAAAAAAACAAATGCAAATGACAGAACGAAGATATAACACCATCATCAAGTTATGATCCTTACTAATCGTCAAGAGCCTTATAAAAAGAGGAAATTCGGATAAACATTATTAAAAACTTAACATGAAAAAGATAGCTCACCATTTCCAGTTTATCGAGAAACTCAGTCTCATCTTCATCCAGAGCTTTGGGTGGTCCTGCAAATTCCAATTAAAGAAAGGGGTTAAGGAAATCTCTTCTTGAATGAAACCACTGAACAAAACTTTAGATTAAGTCCTGGACTCACTATGCTTGAATCGTTCATTAAACTCAGCGTCCTTCTTGTCTTTGTTCTCTTTCAATATCTACAACAATTGATAGGGTCAAAGAACACATTACCAATCGAGTAATTTAATCATCTCGGATTAGAAACGACAATGGAGGATGGAGAAAAAAACCTCGTACAGAGCTCTGTCTCTCTGGAATGTTCCATCTTCAACTCTTTCACCTCTTTCTTTCTTCGATTCATCTAACTGGATCACGATATCAATTTCCCACAAATTTAAAAAAATCGAAATTAACAAAACTAGGGCTTTTTCGATAGAGACGTAGGAGAGATATAGAACCTGTTCCTCCGAGACGAAATTCAGTAACCTAATAGGTTTCGCTGTCTCTTCAGTCATCTTCTTCCTCTTCCTCTTCCTCTTTTGCGTTTGCTCTGAATATCAAAACAGTGACTCGCCCGATTTAAAGACTCGAAACCGTCTGATGGATGCCACGTGGCACAAAATATTGAGAGTTTTTAATTCTCCACAAATACTCCTTTGGGCAATTATTTATTCGGGTTTGACCCTTCAGATTTTATCTGAATCAACTTAGTACCTCGACTACTCGTCTGAAACTAGACAAAGATGTAATGACCAAAAATCATACTCCAATTAACTGTTACAAACATACAATGCTTATTGTTTATCAGTGTGATGGTGAACTGTTGGACCAAAAAGTCTTTAATTACGGAAAATTATCGGCATGATTTGAAAGCAGAATGTTTGAGGAAGATAAACGGACATGATTTTATTTGCATGATGATACAAAGCCGTTTAGCTTTAAAAAGACTACTAAACAAAAACCCTCAAGGTTAGCTTCTTCTTCCATTGAAACCCGCTCCTCCACAAACAAAGGTTACATCCGGAATCTTGGCCTATGGCTCCTTCAACGCCTTATTGTTACACCGGCGGAATCATGTGTTGAACTATTGAAAGAGTCTAAATGAGGCTCTTGTGGAATATCAAAGTATCTGCCACCAAACCAAAACAATGCCTTAATGGGGTTTGGTTCATATACAATCCATCAAGCAAGTATCACCTAGACCATGGAACAATATCTAAAGTTGTCTGCTTTTACAGTCCAACATTATACTAGACACAAGGCCGAGAAGGCAACTCTAAAAAAGATAAGCTAAGATTGTGAATTTGAAGCATACCTGGTCACTACACTGAAGGAAGTTTTTGACAAGTCATCTGATCTTTGACTAACTCTGTTACTGCATCTCTCAATCTCTCATAATCCTCTGTTTTGTTATAAACCTGATGAGAGATCCGAACATACGCACTAATTAGTCCATTGTCTTTGTCTTTCACTCCTTCCTCGCCATCCCTCAATTCAAGAAAATAAACTGGAACCTCGACAGAGTAATGCACCCGCAGATATGACCGCAACTTAGTAGCATCTTCATCGCTTTCAACACATAGTTTTGAAGGCAAACCAATCATAACCATCCCAACACACATTTCAGGAGGTGATCCAAGATTCGTTCCCCAAGCATTAGCCAGCATTAAACCCATTCTAACAGCTTCATCATGGTTCTTATTCATTATCCCTTCGATCCCTCCCTCGAACCTGTTTACAAACTCCATCACAGATGGAACCACAAGCTGAGAGCTGTAATCCCTAGTCCCAATCCAGGCACTCTCTATAGGCAAACCATTTCCAAACTCATGAGACACCACAGGGTGATGAACATCAGACTCAGAACTACGTTTCTTACAATAGAAAAACGCGATAGACGGCGGACAAAAGAACCATTTATGCAGATTGCTCACATAATAATCAGCTCCGATTTCTTTAACATCAACTTTAACACTACCAATGGCATGAGCTGCATCAACAAAAACCTGCTCCACACCTTCTTCTCTGCAGATTTTAACCAATTCTCGAACCGGCATCAAAACACACGGCATTGACGTTATATGGTCAATGATAGCTAACCTAACCGTTCTACCATTAGCTCTGCCTTTCTCTAATCCTTGTCTAAACGCAGAGATAATCTCTTCGTTCGAATTTACAGGGAAAGGTAACCTAACCTCAACAGTAGAACCTCCCACACGAGAAACGTAAGCCTGAATCGACTTCTTCACACTCTGAAACGCACAGTGAAACATCACTACTGTATCTTCCTTCTTGTACTTGCCTTCCGAGAAACAGCGTCCAACTTTCTGAAGAACAATAGCTGCGGCAGTGGTGGCATTATCAACGAGCGAGACTTCTTCAACGTCATCGGCGTTGATTAGATCACTGATCACAGTTCGAGAAGCGACAAGTCCACGACGGAGACCGTTGAAGTAGAACTCGTCAGGCTGACGGAGATACCGAAGCTGCCACTCACGCTGCGCATCGAGAACGGAGCCAGGACAACACCCGAAGCTGCCGTTGTTGATTCTGGCAACACCGGTCTGGTGGTGAGCGAACTCGGACCGGATATCTGACTCGGTTAAGAGCCCAGCTAGGCGTGGCTTCTTCGGGGCACGGTGATTGTGATTCGTCGAATCGCCGTTCCGCCGCTCGTCATCCTCCATCGGACTAAAAATCTCAGCTAGGGTTTCGTCTCCAATTTGGGTGGAAATTTTGTGGGTTTTGTTTGTGGGTCAAAATCGTTCACTGTTGGTACGTCATCGTCGAATTAGTGGTGCGGTAACGCTTTTGCGCCTCTCGACAATTCAGATACATTCAAAATTTAATGAATTAATTATTCTCTACATACATAAATTCATCCATTCTATAAGATTCTTTAAACCATTTACGGTGGTGACATGTGATCGATCATATGCATTTTGCACGGTTGCACCTTGTTACATTACAATTGATTTATAATAAGATATAAATTTTTACAATTAATTAAATTAAGATTTGGACCGCAATTTTCAACTTGGGTTTTACCAGGGCCAATATAAGGTGGGCTATTATTGGGCCGAGTTATATGCCCGTGGTCACAAAGAATAAAATAGCTTGTAGCCGTCGGAAACAAAAAGAGAGAGAATAAAATAGCAATTCCATGACCTTACCATTATTCAAGTTGCAATTGGATCGACTGCGAAATGGGATTAGAATAATAAATCCATCTTTTCTCCATAACTAATGCATTGAGCGTTGACTTATTGTCCAAAATTTGGGCCTGGCCCATGTATAAGTGAACATTAGGCAAGAAACAGATCAAACCTAACACGTGGCAATACACAATTGGAAGAAGTTCAGTAACAAAGCTCGTCGTCGTCGAGTCAAGGTTGCTCTCAATTCCTTCTCTCTACTTATCTTTGCTGCTTCTTTTGCCTCCGCCGTCTTCAGCTCTCCGGCGAATTGGTTAGGTTCTTCTTCTCTTTGTCTCAAGTGTTTCTGTTTGTTCTCTGAATCGATTGTGATTTTCGTCATGTCTCTGAGAATCTCGGCACTCGTTTCTTCTCCCCTGGGACGTCTTTAGTTTAAAATCTATTGCTTATGTTCCTTAGCTTGTAGTTTTCGCCGGCTGTGTCAGATTGGTTACTCCGTTTAGTGAACAGTGTTTCTAATTCGTTGAGCTTGCGATTTATGGTTATACTCAAATCGAAATCATAGATCTCGAAGTAGCTTGCGATTTACTAATCGGTTAAATTGGTGGTGAAACCTTGATTTCACAACTTTGATTATAAATTTATTGCGTTTTTGTTAATTGCATTTAGGTTAAGAATGGCTGGTCCCAGTGGAAAGAAAGAAAAGGTTCCAAAAGAAAAGGTTGCAACGGCTGGAACCAGTGGAAAGAAGAAGAAGGACGTCAAGAAGGAAACGGGTCTGGGACTCAGTGTTAAGAAAGATGAGAATTTTGGGGAATGGTATTCTGAGGTTTGTTTATATCCTCTACATGACATTCTTTTATTTTGTCCCAAGCAGGTTGTGACATCTGCATTTTCTATATTTCTGTCTAGGTTTGTAAACACGAGATGATTGAATACTATGATATCTCTGGATGTTATATTCTTAGGCCATGGTCTATGGCTATTTGGGAGATTATGCAAGTGAGTATCATCCTTTCTTTATTTCTATTTTAGGACATACAAAGTGGAATCAAGAGTGGGAAGTTTAAAGTTTGTTCATTTTGTTTTCATTCATTTCCGTGCTCCCAATTCTAGACTTTCTTTGATGCCGAAATCAAGAAGATGAAGGTCAAGAATTGCTATTTCCCTCTCTTTGTATCTCCTGGTGTCCTGGAGAAGGAGAAGGACCACATTGAGGGATTCGCCCCAGAGGTATGTATATCCTATGTTGTAGATGATTGCCTTTGTGACAAATAGGTCTTCTTATAACAGATTTGAATGTTTGTATAGGTTGCTTGGGTTACAAAGTCGGGTAAATCTGACTTGGAAGTCCCAATTGCTATTCGTCCAACCAGTGAGACAGTGATGTACCCTTACTACAGCAAGTGGATAAGGGGCCACCGTGACTTGCCTCTAAAGCTGAACCAGTGGTGCAACGTTGTTAGATGGGAGTTCAGCAACCCTACCCCATTTATCCGGTATTTAATTATAATATATATACTCATTGTTGATGCTGTAAATATTTGGCTTGGTATGGAGTTAAACCTTTGACACAGAATTTTGCTTGCCATATGCCATTGACTAACCTGTTTTAATTGCAGGAGCCGTGAGTTCCTGTGGCAGGAAGGGCACACTGCATTTGCCACGAAAGAAGAAGCAGATGAAGAGGTAGGTAAACTTAAACTTTTGCATGTGATCTAATCTCTCCTATTTTTTGCTGCAAAACAAGGGTTATATTTAGCAGGTCAGTATTATTTAGGAGAAATTGTTTCATCATGCTGCTTCTACCATTCTTAGGTCCTTCAAATTTTGGAGCTTTACCGTCGCATATATGAAGAGTATCTCGCAGTCCCAGTTGTGAAAGGTATGAAGAGTGAAAATGAGAAGTTTGCTGGGGGACTTTACACTACAAGTGTTGAGGTAGGCAATCTTTCTGTTTTGTTTAGTGACAATCTTTTTTCTTGTGGATATACTCTTTATGAATTATAACTTTTATTTAATAGGCTTTCATTCCAAACACCGGTCGTGGTGTACAAGGTGCGACCTCTCATTGCTTGGGTCAAAACTTTGCGAAGATGTTTGAGATCAACTATGAGAATGAGAAAGGAGAGACAGCAATGGTGTGGCAGAATTCTTGGGCCTACAGCACCAGGACGGTAAATACTTGAAATACTTAGATTATTTTTCCTCATGTGCTCTGTAAATGTTGACTTTTCAATTTCAAACCTTGTATAGATTGGAGTGATGATTATGACTCATGGCGATGACAAAGGCCTGATACTCCCACCTAAAGTCGCATCTGTGCAAGTTGTTGTGATCCCTGTTCCCTACAAAGATGCTAATACCCAAGGAATTTTTGATGCTTGTATTGCTACTGTATCTGCCTTGTCTGAAGCCGGTATTCGTGCTGAAGAAGATTTAAGGGACAACTACTCTCCTGGATGGAAGTATTCAAACTGGGAAATGAAAGGTGTTCCATTGAGAATTGAGATTGGACCCCGAGATTTGGAAAATGATCAGGTCAGTGTGGCATACCCGCTGAATATCTCCTCTATTAATTCGCCATATAGTAATGAAATGCATGGTTTATACTGAGAAGACAGTAATGTTTGTTTAAAATACTTAAACTTGTAATGTGGCTAAACGGATTTCATTTATCTTTGGTTTGCATCCCCATAGGTCAGAACTGTGAGACGGGACAACGGAGTTAAGGAAGATATCCCAAGAGGTAGCTTAGTTGAACATGTTAAGGAACTGCTTGAGAAGATCCAGCAAAACATGTATGAAGTTGCAAAGCAAAAGAGGGAAGCATGTGTTGAAGAAGTAAAGACTTGGGAGGAGTTTATCGAAGCTCTCAACAAAAAGAAACTCATCTTAGCTCCCTGGTGTGATGAAGAGGTACGTTTCAACAAAAACTCTTATTTCCTGCTTGTAGAATCAAACCGTGAGAGAAAATAATTTTCATCACCTTGCAAATCAATATCGTTGCAGGAAGTGGAGAGAGATGTTAAGGCACGTACTAAAGGTGAAACTGGAGCAGCTAAAACCCTTTGTTCTCCATTTGAGCAGCCAGAACTCCCTGAAGGTCAGAGACAGAGACCCTTTAATTTACTTAGTTTCTCAGGACGGTAAATACTTGAATTACTTGGATTAATGTTTTTAATGTTTTGAATGCAGGCACTCTCTGTTTTGCTTCAGGAAAGCCTGCGAAGAAGTGGACCTATTGGGGCAGGAGTTACTAAAAAGATGCCACAGCAGCACACAGAATGATGGGGAGTTGAAAATTGCAGTCGTATTCAGAGTGTTTAGAAACTTGTTCACATTATATTGATGTCTTATTCTATCAGTTTGAATTCAGAGTGTCTCATTCAAACATGACATGACCATTTGATTATTCCATCCACTATTCCGGTTTTAAATTTCTATAGAATTAAGATTTTAATAATAGCTGTAAGAGTAATTATTACCATCAAAGTAGTATGTGTTTGATCAACAACCAGAGGCATATTACACGACAGTCAGTCAAAAGGAAAAAATAAAATAAAACAGAGCATTCATAACAAAAGCAAACTGAAAAGGGTCAAATGAAGTTTGGCAGAACATTACAGAGATCTTCAGAAACCTTTTAATTCTTCTTCTATGGAAATTGGATTGTTGCAAAAGAAGCAAACTTGGAGTAGGAGGATGATTCTCGATCAGTGATGAGTATGAGTGCCATCCACGGTGTCTTGGCCTTTCCTTGAAGTTGCCCTTAGTTTACGTTGTTCCTCTTTGCACATCTTGTTTCTTCGTTGGAACACATACACAAATGCCCTCTATCTTTGTCAGTCCAATAACCGAATCAATCTTGAACCTTCTAAGTCAGCCAGAAAGTTTCAGGAAACTGAATCAGTCATTTGAAAGCAGACTCGCACTTCCATTTTCTTAATATCCAAACATCATTCGAAACTAAAATTAGTCATTACTCAACAAACAATAAGCCTAAAAATTATTGACAAACGCGCATCTCTAAGTAAGTAGTAGAGTCTAAAATGATGTTCTTGAGCCTACAACACAACATTCACGATCACTAGAGTCACACAGCCCAACCAGCTAAAACTTGATTTGTTTTATCCATCAAAACTCAAAGCAATGAATCTATCATCCCTAAAGAGCATCTCCGCGTCTTGAGGAAGAGTCATCTCTGACAAACTACATGTTGGCCGCTTGGTATACTCAGGTTGGCTGTTCCCATTATGAGCTTCTTCTCAGTATCTTATACACATGATGATATGTCACTAATATCATTTGTGGAATGCTGAGGAATAGACGAAGCAGAAGCAGCAATGTTCATCTTCTTACCATTAGTAATTGTTTGGCAAAGGCGAAGAAGAAGCAGAGCAATGTTCATCTTCATAGCATTGGTAGCTCGTGCACTAAGAGGGATTCTCAGGCAACGGCGAAGCAACGTTCATCTCCTTAGCAACACTGGCTGGAAGTTGTGCACAGAGAGAATAACGACTGTAAATCATGAGATTTGAATGAACAACCATTTTGACTATATACTGTAGTAGAAAACTGACATTGGAACACAATTCAATTCATGCAGTTAAGAGTAAGGTTCGAATACTTATCTACAACTGCTTCCTATCTAACTCAGGAAATATGATTGGACAGCAAGTTAAACCAAAGCATTATATCCATGTAGTAAAGGTTTCAAAGAAGACTAACCATCTTCATGCATTTCAACCCACTTTGATGGGACATCAGAGATCACCACTTAATTTGGAAGGTTGGGAATGGATATCTTGTTGACTGCTCTTCAACAAATAAATCAACTTGAAACAGACTGAGGATATATATAAATGAACTTGTCTGCATCTTTTAGCTAATAATAGAAATACAAGAAACGAGATCATCAAAATCCAATCCTACTTTACTTTGCACCACCAAATTTGCCAGGAATCATACAGAAACATTCCAAATAGAGCAAAGCTTTTGATGAATCAAAAAGTACCTCTTGCCGCAAAGTACCATCAACAGTATTGAAGATCCGAACCAGAGTACCCTTGGAGCTAGCAGTGGCCAACAAATGTCCATCCTGCGTGAGAGCGAACCAAGCTATTCTGGAATCATGAGCCATGACGAACTTTGTGCGTTTACAAGCGTACTGCTCAATCCGAACTTGCCCTTTCTGCAAACCTGGACATACCAATACCATAGAACCAGGCCCGGCCCAAATGAATATGATGCCTAAAGCAAAAAATCATTGAGCCCATTTTAAAAAAAAAATGGTCACGTGTGTTTGCTTTTTAAATCGTTTCATTTATTTGGTTTGTTTATTTAAATAATGTTTTTTTCTACAAATAATAAAGGAAATATACATATACATAAATAATATAAATTTGGTATTCATTAATAAATTTTTTGATGTTTTGGTATAAATTTGGTATCTCTTCTCTAAATTTTATCATTAAGTATGTATATGATATTTTATGCATTCAATATATTTAATCATGCAATATTTTGTTATTCTTCTTATTTTCTATTTAGTAGGGTATTTATTTATTTATTTCATTTTTTGAGTTTACTTTCCTTATTTTTTATTATTTTAAAATTCTTAGTTTATTTACATATGATTTTGGTTTTTTTTTGTATTTGAATATATTTACATACAAATATATTTACATAGGCAAGATTTTCTACTTTATGTATGTGGTTTTCAAAGTTTACAAATAGCATGTACAATAAAAAAATTTCTTTTCTCCATTCTCAATTACAAATAGACATATACATAATATATTTTATTATTTCTTTTGTTAGTGATAATCTTTTTCTTAAGCATCAATTATACCTATAACATTTTTATTATCTCTTTCTTTTATTTGTAAATGACCATTCCGAAAACTTTTCGTTTTATATATATATATTTTTTAATAAGTGTTATTTACTTTTTCTTTTCAATATTTTCAATAACGAATATACATGTACGTAAAATAAGCTGACATTTCTTTTATTGGTGATGATATTTTTTTCTTAAGCTATCACTTATTCTTCTATTTTTTAAAAAAATTTTCCAAATTAATTTAGTACATTATTCTTTTTTTAATATTAATTAACATATGAAATTTTTTAACAATTACAACTGTTTTCTTCCTATTTTTAGTAAGATTTACTGTAAGATTTATTCTTCTCAATTTTTCTTCTCCATCTATATACAATATATTTTCTAAGATTAAATAGAAATTTAAAACTATTATGCGAGCAGTGACATATATATATTTTTATATAATATTTTAATATTAAATAATTTATTAATTAATTATCAGAAAATATGATGTTATAAGAAACAAAATATAGTTTTAATAATTCATTAACAAAAAATTAAGGCATGATTTTTCTTAGATACAAAACTTATTATTTTGAGTAGTTTCTATTATTTTGTTTCTTGATAAGAAATTAACGCTCAATTTCCTTATATGTTAAATTTATTATTTTGACTAACTTCTATTAGTTTTTTTTGCCTATGTTGGTTATGATTTCCTTTTTAAGTTTTTGGCAGATATCGATTTTTCTTTTTTAGTTTTTGGAAAGTTATCGTGAGAATTTATGTTAAATATAACATGGACATTGACGTGGACCAATAACATCGACGTGGATCAATAGCATCGTGTTTTTTAAATCCTTTGTGGACGCGTTAAGAACGCTATAGCTTCAACTTTTATATAGTATAGATTAGATGATAACAACATTTATTTTGATAACCACATTTGTTTGTGTTTCAAATATAATGCATAATCACTTGGAGATTGAAGATCTGAATGTTGTTTGTCTTTCACCGGTGATTATTTAATGTAGAATCACTGGTGGTTATTTAATGTAGAATCACCGATGGTTATTTACACTTAATTAGGCTAACATGAACATGATACAAATTTTGTGCATCTTTACTATCAATTAGAAAGTACAATTTAGAACTAATATTGAAGTGGTACATTATTAGATACAGTATTACATACATTGTCATTAGAAAAGATAGCAAAAAAAAAAAAACTCCATGAATTCATGACTTTGTCATATGTTGTTGATTTATTGGTTGTTGATTTAAGTGGTACATTATTACATACATTGTCGGTTTTCTATTTAAGCGGTTGTTAATTTATTGGTTTTTTTGCTTCAACATCTATTATAGAGCAGCTGCAGATGAGAAAGTTTTTCATATGTCATGCTCCTGGTTGTCTCTATTTCGTGAACTACTCCAACCTGCTAGAACCATCTACTTTAGTGCATTGTTAGTTGACTATGCTGATCAAACTTCTGATAGAAGATCAACCCTCAAGAAGTGTGCTGCTATTGCTTGGAAACACAAGGCACATGTAGTCACATCTCTTTCTAGAGTTGGTGTTGTTGGACTTTGCATTTACACCAAGGCTATCCAATGGGAAAAGAATAATCCCTTCAAGTCTTTCGTTCTAAGCTTTGGGTTTCAGATTGGAAAGAGTATTGGAGACATGGTATGTATCCAAAACTCTCTTTCATTTCATTTTAATTTACAGTTCTGATTTTGGATCCTTATTTGGTAGGTTTCCAAATTCACATCCTGATTCAGCATCAATCTTTATACCAAAACCAAATAGGTTTCAAGGAAGGAGTATAACAATACTAATTAACCTTAATAACAATTCCTATAATTACGTTGTCATTAGTGCGGTATCAAGATGATTATTACTAAGAATTGTACGTATTAATCCTTAACATTAATCAGGAATTGTTATTTTGTTAGTAGAATTATACACTTTTCTTAATACTTAATACTTAACTGGTTTTGATATAAACATTAGAGTATTATATTATATCAGTATGAATTCCTAAATACTAATTTATTATATCAATTTACCTGATAATCTGGTCCATGATGGTATGTTCGCTGAATTAATAAAGGGGTAATTATGGATGTTGTACAATCTCATAATTAAAATTGAAAAAGATTTAGTAACCGATTATGCTGTCCTTGGTAAGTATTACTACTATAAAAAAAAAAAAAAAAGACAAAAACATTTAAAACAAGTTAAAAATTAAAATTAAAAAAGGTAAAATTAATAGTAGCACAGTCAAATCTTCAACTTCTTTACAACATACAAGACACACGCCACGTGTCAGGTGATCCATCATCTTCGTCTTTTTTTTTTAATTTCTAAGTAAAAACATCACTGTTTTGTCGCCTCGTGATAATTGATGAATCCATAACTAAAAAAATAAAAATTAAAAATTACAGAAATTTTTCAAAAACCTATTTTTCTGTATAGAATCAATAAATATTCGATGTTAGAATTCCAGATCGTGGATAAAAATAAAATAAAAATTCCAAGTCCAATTTCTCATCTTCTTTGATGGAGTAACCCATTATTTTTCTTTAACTTGGGATCACATTCACATGAAATAGACTGATTCCTTGAAGAAAAAAAAAAAGCGAAAAAGGAGAAAATAATAAAAATAAAAATAAAATAGATTTCTTATTAGGGTTGATTGATTGATATACAGACAGGTCTCTTTCTCTCTTTCTCTCCCTCTTAATAGCGTGGGGCTTTCTCTGTGTGACCCTCTTTGGTCTGTTTATAAGGAGCGAGAACATCAAATACGGTATCTTAGATATCATCGAATGTCGTTGTTGTTCATCTTTAATTATGCTTTAAAGGTCTCTAAATTACATGTTTTGAGCTTTCTTAGTATCGCCACCATTTCTTGGTACGAGATCAAGGTAAATGGGGAAAGAGTAGGGAGAAGGTAGAAGATGGACCCTACTGCTTGAATTTTGGCGGGCACAAACGGTCATTTTCAATGATTTTATTGTCCAGTGTGGGTTCCCCAGTTTCCTCTCACCACTGTCCCATCTAATCAATCTTTGCAACTTGCTACTACCTCTCTTAGCTCCATGAGAGAGAATTGTTTTTTACCATCTTGATTGATTGATTCCAAGCAAAAGAAACATCTCTCAGATTTTTGTGTTTTTTTTCCTGGAGCTCTAGGAGATCTCACAGATCTTCTTCTCATATGAAGAGATCTTTCCTTGTAAGTCAATTCTAATCCCCTCTCTCTCTCTCTCAAATCTGCTTATCTATCTCTGTCTTTAAGATCTCAAATCTGGTGGTTGTACTTACTGTTCAAGATTTCATCTTTCTTCCTGATTTTATGTTTGGTTAGCTTATAGAGGTTAAATGTGGCTCTCACCTAACTCTCTCTCCATTGTTCTTGAGTTTCATAAAGCTTGAGAATTGACAACATTATAGGATCACAAATATGTAGCGAATTTTCCTAGAAACAAATGTTCTCACTGTTTAAGATTTCACTTTTCTTCCTGATTTTGCTCATTGCTAAGTTTTAGAGATGAAATGTGGCTCTCACCTAACTCTCTCTCCATTGTTCTTGACTTATTTTTGAGTTTCAGAATTGATAGGATCACTATATAGGTGGAGAATTTTCCTAATTTTTCTCACTTTTCTTCCTGATTTTGCTTATTGCTAGAGATGAAATGTGCCTCTCGCCAGTGTTTAAGTGTGTTTATCAGAGTTTCATTAAAGTTTGAGACTTGAGAAATGTTGGTTTTTGCAGCTCTTGTATGTGCTCCTGGTACAGGCATTCTATGGTGCTTTGTATTGTGTTGGAGGAAGCCTGCATTGTGAATATTCCAATTTAGCTACTCTTCACCGGCCTCACAGCGTATCCATTACTGAGTTTGGAGCGGTTGGAGATGGCGTCACTCTAAACACTAAAGCCTTTCAGAATGCTTTGTTCTACCTCAATTCTTTCTCTGATAAAGGCGGTGCCAAGCTTTTTGTTCCCTCTGGTCAGTGGCTTACCGGGAGTTTCGACCTCATCAGTCACCTCACCTTATGGCTAGATAAGGGTGCAACGATTCTCGGGTCAACGGTAAGTCTCTGCCTTTTTGAAACTTTTACCAGCTACACTTTGCTATATGAATTGTCATCACTTATACAACTTGTTAATCTTCAGAGCTCGGAGAATTGGCCCGTGGTTGATCCATTACCATCATATGGACGAGGAAGAGAATTGCCCGGTAAAAGGCATAGGAGTCTTATATATGGTCAGAATCTCACAGATGTAGTCATAACAGGTACCGCTATAGCATTTATATGATATGAATCGTTTGAAAGCTATGATGCTAGTCTTAGATATGATGATACTGAAATAATAGGCGAAAACGGGACAATTGATGGTCAAGGAAGTATATGGTGGGATTGGTTTAGAAATGGAGAACTAAACTATACAAGACCTCATCTTGTTGAGCTCATGAACTCTACTGGTCTAATCATCTCAAACCTCACATTCTTGAATTCGCCGTTTTGGAACATTCATCCTGTTTATTGCAGGTCATCTAACTTATCATGATTCGATATTGATTATCGCAAAAACTTTCTCTTGGGATGTTCTAATATGGATCTTTTTTTTTGTCTAAACAGGGATGTTGTTGTAAAGAATCTCACAATCTTGGCTCCTCTTGAATCTCCAAATACAGATGGAGTTGATCCAGGTGAGTGTCATTGCAAAATTAACTCGTAGTTTCAAGATCTCAGATTAAGCTCTCAGCATTTTGGAAATTTTGATCTGAAACTCCTATATCTTGAGATCATATCATAACTAGCATTTCTATATCTTGGTAATTTCTGTGTTTGCAGACTCATCAACTAATGTTTGCATTGAGGATTGTTACATAGTGACTGGAGATGATTTGGTATCGATAAAAAGTGGATGGGATGAGTATGGAATAGCCTACGCAAGACCGAGCTCAAAGATCAAGATCAATCGGTTATCAGGTCAAACTACTTCGAGCTCGGGAATAGCAATAGGAAGTGAAATGTCAGGAGGTGTATCAGACATCTATATTAAAGACTTACATTTATTCAATTCGAACACGGGAATCAGAATCAAGACTTCTCCGGGAAGAGGTGGATATGTCAGAAACGTTCACATATCGAACGTGAAGCTCGAAAATGTAAAGAAAGCGATTAGATTCACGGGGAAGTATGGTGAACATCCTGATGAAAAATTCGATCCCAAAGCACTTCCCGCTATCGAGAAAATCACGTTTGAGAATGTTAATGGCGATGGAATCGAAGTTGCGGGTCTTCTTGAAGGTATAGAAGGAGATGAGTTTAAGAATATTTGTTTCCTTAATGTTATTCTTACAATGAAGAAGAATTCAAAGAAATCTCCATGGAAATGCTCAAATGTTAGAGGTTATTCACAGTGGGTTTCGCCGGAAATGACTTGTGATGCATTGAAAGAGAGTATCTTCCCGGAGCATAAATCTGATTGTTTTGGGTTATCAGAGAATAATCTGGAGATATCAAGTGGTTTAAGTAGATCACCATGGTTGCTTTCTTGGTAAGTTACTGTGAAGTTTTGAACATCAAAGGGGAAAAAAGAAAAAACCAGTTTGCTTGATTGTGAAGATACCTCTTCGATTTTCAAAAAATTTCTCTCAGAGGTTTTGTTTTTCAAAGTAATGCTTTCATTTTTTTTTTTTGCTGTTTTCTTGTAAATTTGTGTGCAGTGAGGAAAATAATCAGAGTGGCTTCAGAGTTTTTGTTTTTCTTCGTTTTTGTTTTGTTTTGTTTTCCTTTGTATGTGCTTTTTCTAATGTTTTGGTGAGCGGAACAAGTGTAATATCTTCGACAGAGTCATTTGAAATTGATCCTCTATTTTTGACAATTATGTTTCAATCTCAAAAATCCATAAGATGATATCAGTGTTTAATCGGGAAAAAAATCAATTGATTTTAATTGAGAAAACAGAAGTTGGAGATAGTAAAGGAGCTTGATTAAGTTAAAAATCTAATCTGTAGTTGATATTAGATTTTATTTCATTTTAGTTAATATATTTCTAAAACTAAAAGGACTAATAAACCAGAAACATATATACTAGCAGTATATACACTCTCAATTGAATTCAGTGAACATTAAAAAAGGGTCTGCATTAGCTAAAGCTTTTTTTTTTAAACAAAAATTCTCCTTACAAGTTACAACCGATTTTTAATGTAATAAACTAGAAACAAAAATTTTAATAAATCTTCGACGAGCGATTTACATCAGACAAAACTAACTTTTTCCTCCACTGTATTGGTCAATTCTAGATTCCATCTTTGCTTTTTTTTTAAATCAGTAGTGATAAGCTCTTGAGATCTTCAGTCTTCGCACGCTAGACAAAAACATCCTATAGAAATCAATTAAGTTCCATTAGTTTCCACTACAATATAATTATGTCATTTACACTAAATATAAATAATTAAAAGATTAATAAAATAAAATAAAAAAAGTGCTTACTCCCAAGGAACATCTCCAACCATCATCCAGTCACCTTCCTTGTCTGCGTACGTTAGCACGTGACTCTTCTCACTGCACATCTCTTCTTCTTCAGCCCCTGTTTTCCATTTTTTAAATAATTAATTGCCATTAGTATCATATTAATATATCATTCAATCTCACTCTAATTTAAAAAAGAAACAGCTAGTTTATTTCCTTGTATTATTTCATATATACGAATCCCTCTTACGGAAAACAATAGAATGGGTTTTGGTCTACATGCAATTTGGTTTATATACGAATCCCTCTTAAAGAAAACAATATATAATCATCATAATTCATATATGTTTGAAGATATTATATTTCAAATAAATCATCATATTTTATATAGGAATCTCTCTTAACGATCGAATACTATAAAATTGGTTTGAGTCAACATACAAAGATATATATATATATATATACTTACAAAGGATTGAGGCGTTGAACATGTAATCGAGAGTTGTGATCAAATCATGGTATCCATCAAGAGACAAAAGATCGATCTTTCTTCCAATAGGAACTCCTTCCATGTTCACCTTCACGTAGAAGCTTCCGACACTGTTACACTCGTTTTGATCTTCTTCTTCCATTATCATTTCCTCCGCCGCTACTGCACCATATTCATTATGGTTTTCTCCACCGTTGTAATATTGTCCGGACGATGATCCGAAGCTGAGCCCGAGCCTCAGGTCCGTACTTAGGTTTCGAGTAGTACTCGAAGAGACACCAAATGGGTTGCTTTTGCAGCTGCTTTCTATCGATGAAGACGATGAGCTTCTCCCTCTTCCCATTTCTTCGTACTATTTCTCTCTACGATTTTTATCCTAAAACAGGTGTTTAATGATTTGAACGTGTGTGTATATATATAGAGGAGGAAAATTTTTCTAATTAATTTAATATATTTGTTAGAACTTAGAAGGAGGAAGTAATATTGAAATGGTCTTTCTGATATTTTTTTATAATTAAAAAAAATGTAGATAGTGGAATGATGAGACAGTGTGGTTAAAGATGTTGTTGATGTAGCAGACAAATACACGTGTCACGCAGACACTTGGTCAAAGTGTTGGTTTTGACTTTGTGCTCGGATTTTTTTGCTGGGTGTGTTCTAATTAAACTTGTATTGTTTCAAAGTAAATACTCCACTCCTAGTACTCTTCGCTTAACACAAACACAAAAATTGTCTGATTTCTTATAAATATTAAGGTTGGATTTTAGCTATCTAATTAAATGACTTTTTATGTTGAGCAGATATCAATGAATGAGATACAGTAGTGCGATTTATTTAGCTTCATGTATAACATATTATATGTTAGGCCTAGAACTAAGGAATTAGATGAACGTAGACAAGAGATACATGTTCTAACCGGATAAGAACATTTTTTTCTTTCCTTTAGATAAAATCGCAAAGTTTACTTATTATATTTGTATGTGTTTTAATATCGTGAGATTAGATTATAATATTAATGAGCTTCTCCTAATTAAATCAAGTTCAGTGCATGAGATTATCGTGACGCGCATTGATGCATTCGTGGGTTCGACAAACACCATTTCCCTAACTAAGGGGTTTTTATAACCGCGAGACACTTTAAAGAAAATGTTTTTTTTTAATAAAAGAAATGTCTTGTGTAATTTAATTATCAACTGCTCAATACGTATCATTTACGTCATTAACTCTGTAATAATGTTCTTTAATTATGATCAAAAGAAGAATAGTCTACGTGGACTCCATCGTATCCAAGCATGACAAGAGTTTGAGCTCCCCATGATTCTAATCCACGTCGCTATTAGTTACACACCTCAATTTCTGACTGGTTGTGTTTTATTTATTTGGTTACTTTTTGTCTTAGACTCTTTAGTTTTATAAAGCATAAATAATCAAGTCCACAATTGTTTGTTTGACAATATTAAAACCAACTCTTTAATGTGTAACAATCAACATGAATCAAGTGATGCTAAAATCCTACTAATCGAGAAAAAGGGCATGTTGGTTATGTTTAATAAGTTACATGTAGTAAGTAATAAATTAGAAGCAAAGAAACAAAATATAAAAAAAGGAAACGAGAGAGGAGAAGGGAAGCAAGAGTAATGAATGCGTAAGCTTAAAGAGAGGAGCTAATGAAAGATGCTTCGCCTATGGACTAATTAGGAGGGAGGAGCTAAGGAGATGTCACAATTCTCACACACTCAAAAACATATTGTTGCAAGCACGAGACAGTGCCCCGTAAACTCCATCGACAACATTTTCACATTCCCCACGTCACGTGCCTTTTTCCACGTGTCTCCTCGCTTTGTCGCCTCCACTTCTACAATCACTCCTTCGCTTCTTTCAACATGATTACAAACTCCCTTCCCTTTTTTTTTTTTACAAAATAATTATAGCATTGTTGTAACGTTTTTATTTAGTATGTACTTGTTTATTCGATAATATTATTTTTAATATCTTTAGAAATTAAGACCTTGATTTTTTAAAAATTCAAACACATCAATTAAATATATTGTTTTATGAAAAACAAATTGTACATGACTTCGAAATAATTGAAACAATTCCGACTCTATTATACTAGTACTAGTAATATTAAGCGCACACAGATGTATTTAATACAAATATTTTGAATCCGAAACATTTAAATACTGTCTTTATCAGATAACCGACATTTATTGCGAAGATACCATTTGGTTCGAACAAGCAAATGAAGTAGATTTTAGAAAGACGAAAAAAAAAAGAAAAGATATAACTTGAACCAAAAGAAACTCTAAACATGTTTGAGAGAGAGAGAAGAAAGCAAAGGGAAAAAAGATAAAGACGAGATATGTTCCCCACCACCCCTACCATTGCCATCACCATTTTCTCACTTTTTTTTTCTTTCTTTCTTTCTTCTTCAAACTTTTCTCTTCACCATTCTTTGTCCCCTTCAACTATTATTATTGTATTTATATATTTTCTCTTCTATTTCTTTTGTTTCTAGATTACCAATATGTTGCATATGTTTGGTCCGTATTTTTTTTTTTTGGATCTGACTGACTGATACGACGTACGAATTTTCCAAAAATCTATTTGGAAAAATATATAGAAAAAGAGCAATATCGGAATATTAAAGATCGACATAGTCTCATAGATATAAAAGTTGGGTATAAGAAAATTCTACCGTTGCACAAATAAATATAAAAAATTCAACCACCACATTAAATAAAATAAAAATCAACCATACTTTTCAACTGAATGGAAAATATGAGAAAATGGAGAATTGAGATTTATAGAGGAAAGTTTTTCTACCGATAGATAATATGATTTCTGAAAAAAGGCATATATACATAGAAACTAATTTCAAAAGAGAAATAGTAACTCTCAGATTTCAAGGCACTCATAGTTTTTTAGTTTCAAGATTTAATGATAATGTCTGGTCCTTTTATTAATCATTAAGTTGTAAGAGAGTTTTTTCATCTTTTTTTTTTTTACAAAAAAAAAAAAGAGAATAATTAACTTTATGTCTATCGCAAATTATGAAACTCGACTTTACTGCAAATGTGTTTGCTTGTCAGTAAAAACATGGGCTGGCTTCAAATCAGGATGATTGCATGTCTCGTGACTCTTTGTTTGTAGCCTCTCTTGTTGGCCAACTCATTCCATTTCTTCTCGTTTTTTGCTTTTCCTTGGTCACAAAGTTGACCATACCAACATGCAAGACCAATTATTATATCTAAATTAATTAATTAAATATATCTATATTATGTGGACATGTTTTTGACCACTACTCTATACTAATCTTGTAGGTTCGAAGCCATTTATCTATAACATATAAGGGTTTAATTAACAATAAGCAAATTGTCTTAGTCATTCTCTAAAGGTTATACAAATTAGATAAAATCCGTTTACAATACACCTTCTAAAGTTCTAATCGATAGATACAGTTACTCTTAGTCTTAATATTCCGTTTGATGAGTGATGAATGACTTAAAAGCTACTCCCGTTTTTTTTTTCTTCTAATAAATACTGTTTTATGATTTTATCGTAAAGCAATAGGTTTGCTCTTGTTTCTATTTATATATCTTTCTCTCACTTTTACTTTACAATATATATATAATGAGTTTTTTTTTTTGTTGATGATTTGGCAAAATTTGTATAGTGAGATACTGAATTTGAATAGTGACATAACGGAAATACACAAACCAGACTATATATTTTGGTCAAAACTTTTTAAAATATATATGTTTTCAAAAACATATATTAACTTTTTTAATAATATTTGGAAATAAATTATAACTTGTTTTTATGGTTCAGATTCAAATAGCAAAACTCAACTTTCTCCAACAATTTTTTAAAAAATTCTTGTCTACTTATCACAATCAAACAACTCAATAATGTTATATTATGATGAAAAATGTTATCGTATCTAAAATTCTAAACTCTACAAAAGGTAACCTTATTGGGTCGCTGGAAAGGAAAAGGTATATCAATTTCCGCTTAAAACCGAGTGAAAACATGTTTTCTTTTATCAAAACCCAAAGTTTACAAAAAAAGAGGAAGATTTAGATTTGGTCTCGAAAGTAGTCTAGGAGAGGAATCTAGTGAGTGAGGTATTAGTAATGTTCTTTTCAAATATTTTAGTATAAGTTAGTATAAGCTTAATACATCAATGAATATGAATGCATGAAACTCGATAAAGCAAGATACGGGGTGTGTGCGTGCGTGTTACTACTATTGAGGTTTTACGTGCGTGCCTTTTTATACAACTATTGATACTATATTTTAACTATTGATACTATATTTTATTTCAATTATTTTGGGTTTTAGATTACGCGCTAACCCCGCGATTGATTTTATATGTTTTATTTAATTCCCAAATCTAAAAACATTATAATGATACGTGTGGGTGTGTGACATTGTGTTTCTTTAACTTCGACGCTTTATGACGTCATTTCCCTTCCAAATGACATTTGATTTGCTTTCTCCATATTGTATACTAGTATTAGATAGTCTTTTTTTTTCATATTGACAGGTTAAAGCCTTATTATATAGTCTCAAGGCCCAAACATTCTTAGTGTGTGTGTGTTTTCAAATATACAGAAGACTTGTCACACGCCACCTTGACTCCTTATGTAAATTATATCTGGCATTGTTTAATGTATACACATTAATGTACAAACTGTTTAAACACATTTTAAGATATTTTCATCGCTCGGATAAACAGAATGTATACTTGAACATTTGAACAAATTGACAGATATATTTGTAACTGAAAATTTTGTATCTTGGCAAAAAAGGGGGTTTTATTATATAGATAGTGATTTAATAAGATTATCAATACATATAGAGTTTCACATTTTTTATAAAGAGTTTCACATAAATATCTCATGTCAAAAAAGGTGAGATATCTTTAACAAAAAAAAAAAAGGTGAGATATTTATACAACCATGAAGCACCTTGGCAAGCGAAGGTAATAATATCAAAATAGCGAATAGTAAATGATGAGAATTAAATAAAAGGAATGAATGAATGAGTCATAGTTATGGAGGACAGGTGTCGTCTAGATAAAAATGCAAGAGGGGGGACAAAGGTACTATGTATCACGTGGCTTTCACGTGAACTTCACGCCCTTCTGTTTTACCTCTTTTGTTACCTCTTCCACTTTTTCCTTTTGAGGAGAATGCGTCCAAAACACTTTGTGGGTCCCGTTTATATTTTGTGGTAGGCCCAGCCCATTCTTCATTGTCCTTATACTGTGTGAGTTCTTCCCACAACCACGTGGGCTTTTTGGCCCGTTCTCTCTCTCTCTCCACTCTTCAACTGTTGGATTCATTTTTTTTGTCGTTCTATTCTTTATAATAATAATAAATCTCTTATTTTGCTAAAATTATTATCATTTTTATCGATTTGTGGGATATCACGAGAACACTCAGGAAATATATTTTTGTTGTTTCACTCATGTTTACAAAAGATATTTGTCTATGTTGTGGTAATCTTACATATTGACTAATGTATCTCTATATTTCTTATCTCAAGTTGTATTTTATGTGATTTCGTTTCCTTTTATAATAATAAAAAAAAAAGTATTAAAGAGATGCTAAGATTCGACTTAGTACGGAATATGAACAGTACTGGACTGAGAAATTAATTGCACCTGCGAATAAAAAAAACAAAAATAATAAAGGGAAAAAAAAACAAAAGCGAAATATAAATGTCAAAAGACTCTGAAGTTGATAACAACAAAAGAAAGATTACCTTTCACTTACTTGCTTCCATTGAAGGAAAAAGCTTTTTGGATCACTCAACAAGACAAATATGACTTCCTCATCATCAACCTTCAGACCAAAGTAAGTTCTTGATTCACACCACACACACATATACACACATACATGTATGTAGTTGATGATGTTCTTACGAAGCGATAATTTGTTGCAGGTTACATGATCCAGAGTACATGGAGCTGGTGTTTGAGGATGGGCAGATTGTTGCAAAAAGCCAAAGTTCCAACGTCTCTATTCAGAAACAACGTACGATATCGATCATGGATTTGTATTTGGCCGAGTATAACGAGGATTTCAGGGAGAGTATCCATAGTTGTTGTGGTGGCCCCATCAAGAATCTCGGAGGCACACAGGTTGTTCAAGAACATCATGTTGTTATTGCTGCAGATGAAACAAACATGTTAAAAAACAATATACCTGTAGTTGATTATGATTACCGAAACAATATCGAGTTCGTACCTCCAGATGAGCATTCTGTAGTTGCTGAATGGTCGGTCCAAAAGGGCTTTGACACTTGCTCCACTTATTTCACTGAAGACAGTGAAGGATCATCGTATCTAAGCAGTGTAAGATGATTGATTCACATATTTTCTTGGTTAGGTTCTTGTCTGAAGACATTTTTTTTTGTTGTCTCAACGCAGAGTCTGGATGATGATGATGATGATGATGATGATGAGAGGGCACGAGTTCCTGCAAGAACAAGAAATGCTTTGATGAAAAGAAAACGAAGCGTAAGTAATCTCATTCAACTACAAAGCAAATTAGTAAAAACTGAAAATCTGATACATTCACTTGTTATTTGGTGATATGCAAAACAGAAGGAAAGAAAAGATATCAAAAAGAAGATGCGTACTTTGCAGCAATTAATACCAAATTCTCACAAGGTTTGTCCACAAGAAGCAATTTATTTCAAAACCTTAATTTCTAGAGATTCTACCATTATTGCTAATGCTCAATTGTTCATAGGACGACAGCGAGTCAATGTTGGATGAAGCAATCAATTATATGACGACCCTTCAATATCATCTACATGTATCATAAACAAAATATTTCCGACAACAACAAAAATTACAAATTCAATCAGAGGAATCTTGTTCTAACCTGTATAAATTTTGAGTTGCAGATGATGTGGATGGGTAACAGATTTGTTACACCATCAATGATGCTGCCTATGGGGCCAGATTACTCTCAGATGGGTCTAGCAACATGTATGCAAATGGGCGTACCACAGTATATGCCTGCGCCTGTTCCAGGACCTGAGGTTAGTGATGCAGCAAATATGCCAAGGCAAAAATCTGCATTTTTCGCTCCAATGGACTATTACCCCCAATATGTCCAAGCATCATGTGTTGCTTGTCCTAACCAACAACCAAAATCCACCTCTGGTAAGTAATATGGAAAACTGTGAGCAGATGAAATAGACAGAGTGATGATAGTTACCTGCTCATTCATGGTCTTCTTCTTCTCAAGTAAGTAGCGAGAACACTAGAGCCAGTCATCCATAAAGATCGAAAAGAGCACTTCATCATCATAACAACTACTATCGAAGTTTCTCTTTTTTAGTGCCAGCTTTTCTAGTTCATGTAACATATACGAGAAGAGCTATTATAATAATAATAATATCGATTACTAGTTTCCTTCTGATGACATAGACTACATGTTAGCAATATCTGTAGATTATCTACCACTACCGGAGTGATCAAAATCATAATTCGACCCTTCTGTTCTGTTAATGAAACAAGCTCCTGAGTTTATACAATGGAGTGAAGCTTTCGTTTCTTGATGAATCCTAACAGGGGCATAGCTTACAAAAGTACTTTGGAAGAAAAGAGATCACACCACAATGAAGATGTATTGTTCAACTATGCTGCTTCAAGAATCTTTTTCCTGCTATCTTTCACCCGAACGGGCTCAGAAGCTTGTTCTTCCAATCTTTGTTTTGTATTGCCAAGTTTAAGCTCTGAGAACATCTCACTCAGTGATTCTGAAGTATCTGAAGTCCCTGGTTGGACCTGGGAACTTTCGCTTTCAAGCTCCATCTCTAATTTCAAGAATTCTTCTTCGATATTTTCATCATCAATATCTGGATATGGAGCTGACTCTGCCACATTAACAGAAAATCTAGCTAAACATAAAAGTTCATGGATTAAGCGTGTATGTATGTATGTTCAATTGACAAAACACCACTCACCGAGAGCTTTTTCGACTTGCTTCTGTGATTCAATAGTTTCCTCAAGTTCTTCCAAATAGTCATGAACTTCATCTGCACTGATCTTAATGTCCTTCATAGCCCTAGCTCCAGTTTTGATTGCTTCTGAAACCTGCCAAACACACAGAGATATTTCAAAATCCATTATTGATGATATTACATAGACCCAAACATGATACGTTCGACCTATGAGGGTTTTCAGTGTTTAAATACCATTTTCGTTGATTCGGAATCTGCTATAGTCTTCAACACTTCCTCTACTCTGTTCAGAAGCGACGTGCATTTTTCTCTGCTCTCAGTCGCCAGCTTTAGTTCCCTTGCATGCCTGAGAGCAACTTTCTTGTGGCCAGACTTTAGAGATGCCAGCGCTGATTTCCTTGACCTTCAAAAGGGAAAAAGAGGTCAATAACACTTGAATTCATCTATTTAACCATTTACGGGAAAAAGTAAAGCTAACTTTTTTTTTTCCAAAGGTTTTGATCAATGTACGAGAAAATGAAACCATATCGATACAGATCAAGAATCAGAAGGTGTTACGTTTCACAACGTTGGTCCATAACTTCAAGTTGATCTTGAAGCTTTTCTGTAGTCCTTAACAAGTGCAGAATATCACAATCTAAAGTTGAGACACTGGGAAGTGCTGCTTGTGAAAAGGACACTTTAACACCCTGCACAGCACAACAAGTATGTTGGATTGGGACACCATGCATAGCTCTTGGTCTGAATGGATTCTTACTTCAAAAACTTGTCAAACTGGCCTCTTTCTTTTATTATCACTAGAATGTGTAGTTAAGTGAGAAACTTCTTGGACATCAAAATTCAAGCAAGATAATTATACAGATATATCTCAAGGAACAGTACTCAACTAGGAAAGTCATCAAATCTCTCCATCCGACAGCTGATATAAGACCAAAGAAAAGATGGATAATAAGAACCAACCTCAATTAATTCTCCACGATAGATAGAGATTTTATGCGCTTTTCCACACCCAGCCAAGTGACTGAAAACAGCAGATGCCTCATTCGAACCATTGCACAAACTCCGAAACTTGTTCAGCGTGACAACACAAGTAGAAGTCCAGTGTCCCGCAGATAATAGTTTCACCACATCAGTCGCCTTCTCCTAGACATTTACATATTTATATCAGCCATAGATTTAATACAAAAGCTTACAATTTCAATCATTATAAGACACATCACATATACTCCATGTATGTACATATGTATCTAATTAAAATCCCGGACCTACATATCGTTATTCAAGACGCACCTTTTAA
Organism: Barbarea vulgaris; assembly: GCA_963667165.1. Classification (NCBI taxonomy): domain Eukaryota; kingdom Viridiplantae; phylum Streptophyta; class Magnoliopsida; order Brassicales; family Brassicaceae; genus Barbarea; species Barbarea vulgaris. The sequence continues at coordinate 32,858,587 of OY763888.1, read as the reverse complement.
ACGTGAAAACAAGAAACAGATAGTTGAAAATGAAAAACGAACAGAAGCACCTTCAAGAGTGGGACGATAACAAGTTCATTATCCAGAATCTCTCCAGGCTTCACTGAGGGTTGAGCCATCAAATTCCTCAGTGTCTTCAATAAACGAGAAATACTGCCACTACCCGGATCACCGAGATCACTAATCCGCACAACATCACCTTCATTATGCATCAATAACTGGAATAGACAAAGATAAAAATAGAAACTTGTAATCAATCTCAAGTAAAAACTTGTAAACAAATCCGTTTTAGCCATGAGAAACTCACCAGTACATGATCAATGCATAAAGGTGTCATTCCTCCTCTATCAAACCACGTTTTCTTCACCTTTCGAAAAAAAAAAAAAAAAGAGATACAAAATCAGTTTTTTCTGCTGTAATTGGGATATTATATTAATTTCTACTAAAAAATAAAAAAAAACGAACCTGGATAGGATCAATGATGAATACTCCCAACTGACGCGAAACCTTGAGGATCAAATCGCGCCAAAATTGAAATTTAGGTTCCCAATCGGATCTTTGCCCACTAAACGCCTTGAATCTGGCCGTCGCCACAACCTCGTCGTCCCAATCTGGAACTTCCCTTCGTATCAACTCCTTCACTGAATCCGAATCCATTATCTTTGCTTTTAGGGTAAAATCAACAGTGATGAGGAATAGGAAACTTCTAGACTTGCAAATGTACAGAACTTTCGACGGAATCCTGCGAATTTGAAAGTCGATTTCCCGCCGGGCAAGTTTTTTATAGGAAGATCGTCGGAGACAAAGCCAAGTCCCGAACGAGTTCTCGAGTCGACATGCTTTGCCGTTTGAATCATTCGCTTTAGCACTGTTTGACGTTTCTATAAAGCATAATTATTATTATTAACTCGCCAAATCCCTTCTTACGAATTGGGCCCGGCTCTTTCTTTAGTGAGAGATTGAGCTTTGACTTTATAAACGAGACTGATCAAAAGATCCAACGGCCAGTTTTTTATTTGATAAAAACAATCTTATAAAGTTATTATGATGGGTATAATAATTTAGATTTAAAAAAAAAAAAAATGGAAAACCTTATGACTTTGAAAGGAAAAAAAAATAGAAAACATCAATTCACTTCTTAACGGTAAGAAGGAAAAAGGAAAATACGTCATTAATAAAAAAAAAAAAAAGGAAAACATGTAGAAAAGGAAATCTTAACGGTAAGAAAAAACATTAACTCACTTCTTTTACATAAAAAATGGAAATATAAACGGTAACTTCCTTCTTACCGTTACCTATTTGCGTTATAAATATAATGCATCTTGCAAAGAAGAAATATCAGTTCTCTTCAAACGTCTTCTATATTTTTTTGTTTCTCTCCCTCTCTCTCTTTCTCTTTCTCTCCCAACAGAACTTTTATGATCAAAAACTTTGATTATCTTGCTAGTTTTTTTTTTTGTCTATGTGAATCTCGATTTGAAGAAAGTTGAACTGTCGCAAGTTTGTGTACAAGTATCGGAGTATCGGTTCTCAATTTTGAATTCTCCAGATGCAGCCGTCCCTTTGATTGGTACTGTGTTTTTTTTCTCAGCTGCTAATAATATTCTCTTTGATTTGTTTCTTAAATCTCGTTGTTGATTTGTTAACAATGCATCTGGGGGGATGTTCAGGAGTAAAAAAGACAATATTGTGAATGAAATTGCAGCTCTGATCTGATAAAGAACATTGTAACTGAAGACCTTTCAGACAAAGAAGCTCAAAAGGAAAGCAGAGGAGGTACATGCTCGAGAAGAATTCACGGTTTGATTCCTTCCTTAGCCTTTTTCATATTGATTAATTATCCCATCTATAGTTTTGAATTGATGATGATGATGATGATGATGATGATGATGATGATGATGATAAAACCATGATATAATGCAGAAAAGAGAGGATGAAGCGAATTGGGTGAGATTGGATTACAGCTCTCTCTCTTCACACAAATGCCAAAGCTGACGAAGATAGTGTCCGATACGTCGATTATGCTCTCTCGCCCCCAAAGCCATTGCCCAAGCCAATCTTTCTTCCTAACAAAATGGTTTGATTTTTTTTTTTTTTTTTTTTTTTTCAAATTTGATACTAAATTTACTTAACCATCCGAGAATTAACGGAACTTTGAATCCTGTCATTTGACATAGTCATTTGATCATTAGAGATTTCACATGTTCAATTTATTTTCTCATTGTTTTGTAAATTTACCATTCAAATTTTGATTTATTATTTTTTTTGTTTTTCTTTTTGTTTTTTTTCTTTCAAATTTGATACTAAATTTACTAAACGATGTGAGAATTAACCGAACTTTGAATCCTGTCATTTGACACAGTCATTTGATCATTAGAGATTTCACATGTTCAATTTATTTTCTCATTGTTTGTAGATTTAGTATTTAAATTTTGATTTTTTTTACCAATTTTTTTTTCTTTTTCTTTCAAATTTGATATTAAATTTACTAAACAATGTGAGAATTAACCGAACTTTTATTCTTGTCATTTGACATAGTCATTTGATTATTAGAGATTTCACATGTTCAATTTATTTTCCCATTGTTTTGAAGATTTATTTTCAAGTTTTGACTTTTTTTCACCAATTTTTTTAATTTTTTTTCAAATTTGATGAACTTTTATTCTTGTCATTTGACATAGTCATTTGATCATTAGAGATTTCACATGTTCAATTTATTTTTCCATTGTTTTGAAGATTTATTTTCAAGTTTTGACTTTTTTCACCAATTTTTTTAAAAAAATTTCAAATTTGATGAACTTTTATTCTTGTCATTTAACATAGTCATTTGATCATTAGAGATTTCACATGTTCAATTTATTTTCCCATTGTTTTGAAGATTTATTTTCAAGTTTTGACTTTTTTCACCAATTTTTTTTAAATTTTTTCAAATTTGATACTAAATTTACTAAAAGATGTGAGAATTAACCGAACTGTGAATCCTACCATTTGACATAGTCATTTGACCGTTAGAGATTTCACATGTTCAATTTATTTTCTCATTGTTTTGAAAATTTAGCATTCAAGTTTTTTAAATAATGATTTCAAACTTTTTAAAACTTTGATACTAAATTTATCAAATGATTTGAAAAACTAAATGAACTTTTAGATCATGTCATTTGACATAATCATTTGATCGTTAGAAATTTTGTAAGTTCAATTTTTTTCCAATTGTTGAGTAGATTTAGCATTTAAGTTTTCAAAATAATTTTTTTCTTATGAATTTTAATAAAGTTTTTGTTTGAAATATTTTAAAAATTTTGGTTTATTATAGAAAAACATAGGTTTACACTCTGATGATGTAAACTCTGTTTAGAATCAAAAATTTCAGATGTTACAAAAAATTAATAAATTAGTTCTTATGGTTTATTAAAACATCACCGGCCATAATAAGGTGACCTACAAATGACACACACATTGTATCTTTTCTGTGATTTTTAAAAAATATGGGAAAGTCAAGTAGTAAAATAGTCATTGTTTTTTTCTTTTAGTCATTGTTTTTTCTTTTGGTGATGACAAAATCTAGAAATAAATTAAAAAAGTGAGCACATTTAGTATCAATAAATTCAGATGTTAAAAAAAAAAATAGTTCTTAAGAATATAAACAAAGTAAACCTCCTATGGGCCGGTGACCCAATACAAATGAGACACTCTTAACAACGTTAATATCTTTTTCCGAGACTAAAAAAAATAAAAAAAAATTGAGAAAGTCAAGTAGTCAAAAATACTACTCCCTCCTTTTCAAATTAGTTATCGTTTTAGGAGTTAATTTTTGTTTCAAATTAGTTGTCGTTTTAGGTTTTCAATGCAGATGTTTGGTAGAATTTTCCAGTTATGTCCCTCTTGTTTTAATGTTTGACCAATAACATTAAATCAAATAAACATTAATTAAGGGTAAAAGAGAAAAATCAATTGTTCTCTTAATCTACGTAAAACAACCTAGAACGACAACTAATATGAAACGGAGGGAGTAGTAATTAATTTTCTTTTGGTGATGATAAAAGCTAGAAATGAATTTAAAAAGTTACTACATCAGAGGCACACGAAGAAGTGAGAAACTAGAAAATAAAAGTGTTATTAAAAGACACAAAAGGAGACAAGAAGGACCGTCCATGCCTATAGTAAATGCGTTATATTTAATTACGACAATGATATGTTTAAGAGACTGTTCACACCACACAATACACCTGATGCAATCCAATTCCATACAGATGGACATGTTTATCTACACAATATAGAGACGTCGTAACGGCTTAACTCATCTTGGTCTGAGATATTTATAGCATGTCACGTGATTTTGCATATTAGATTAGATATCTCTTTCAGTCCAGCTTTAATGCTTTATGGTCTAAAGGTATATATAATGTGTTTTGCCGCTAAATAGATCAATAACGATTGATTTGATGGATTCGATTCAATTGCGATGAACTTGGTTTGTATATCCCCCGAATCAATCCTAAACTTAAGTTGTCAGAGCATAAAACAAATTATTTTTAGCAAACCAGCTCCAGTTTTGCTCCTTGAAACATAATTACACTGAGACCTTTTTTTTATTTTTTTTCCTCCCAAAAAACAAGGCCTAATTTCGTGAATAAGTTTATCTTAAGCCGATCCCGCGTTAAAGGATAAAAGTACGGTTTAGATTATGTTATCGATTGGTGATGTAATTAACGGGCGATTAGGTAAAGCTTCCGATGTTGGATTATGGCATTACCCATTTCACAAGTTATTACACGCTAAAAGGAGGGTATACGTGTCACTATTTATTGCTTGAGAGCGACAAACTTGGAAATTGTAGGAATAATCAGTCTCGTATTAAGACAAGAGAGAAAAATATGGGTCACTAACTACATAATTACCTTGGTTTAACATTTTATTTAATAGAATAAAATCTTCTTTCCGATAGAATTTTTCTTGTAATAAAGAAACCAGAGTCGTTTAAGCTCCGCGTTAAAGTAGGACCCAGAGAGAGAGAAAAAAAGAAGTAATGTTATTACTATTAAAAATTGCTAAATTCGACTAACGTTTGTTTTAGTTAATATATTTTCAAATCTTTTTTTTGGTCGGCCTAAATTATTTCAGTTAATATGTATATTCAAATCAATATAGTGATTTGTAGTAATTGAATGAAGTGAGTTAATCAGCCCCAAAAAGGATTAAAGTAGCAATAGATAAATTGCAATTTTCAAAGAAAAAGAAGGTCAAAAGCGTAAATAGCACAAACCTGAGACTTGTGTATAAATGAAAGTGATCAGCTGAGTTAAAGCACGAGTTGACTCAGTTTTTTGCATATAACGTTATAGTGGAGACTCGAAACGTCAGTCTCTTCACTTTCTTATTCTCTTTCATGGCGTTCGAAGAGAGCTTAGTGATGGTTTCTTCTTTTCCAGTTGTAGACGAAGAAGATGATATCGGATTCCACCAGACGCGTAATTCTCTGTCGAGATTGTCTATATGCACGAGCTCTGTTTACGTCGACGGAGCCAGCAAGAATCAGCCAGATTTGGGTGTTTTCACGTCGGTGGAGAGTTTAGACGGAGCAGAGGCTGACGGAGAAGTTTCCGATGATGGAGAAGGAAAAGAGAACGTTCGCGAGTCTGATTCCGACAAAGAGACACGTGCGTTTTACTCCCTTCCGGTGACTCCAATCCGCCGGAGAAAAAAATTAACAGTTTCCGGCGAGTTAGATGGGAATGACTGTAATAAAAATGGCAGTAAGTGTAACTCACGGAGGCCAAGGAGGGAAAAGAAGAAAAGGGGAGTTAACGGAGAAAGTGACGGCGGTGGGGGAGAGGGGTTAACGGTGTTAACGAGGGCTAAAGGAGGAGACCAGTCGTTGAGGATGGGATTAGAAGAAGTGAAGGCTTGTAGAGATCTCGGGTTCGAACTGGAGGCTCCGGGTCGGATCTCTGTCTCTGCCGGGTCGAATTTCGATACTCAGACTAGCAGTGGCGGCAACTCACCGATCGCCACCTGGCGCATCTCCAGTCCCGGTAATAATTTGTCAAATATACTTTAATTTCTTTGTTTTTGAATATTTTATCTGAGAGAATTATTATTGAATTAGGTGATGATCCAAAGGAGGTTAAGGCGAGATTGAAGGTATGGGCACAAGCGGTAGCTTTAGCTTCTGCCACACGTCAAGCTTCTTAGTTATCTTCTGCTCTGTTTTAGTTTTTTTTTTTTTTTCAAGCAATAGATTAGGGTTTTTCGTGTTTTTTGTTTTTGTTTTTGATTAATGGAGTTTAAGAGATTACGAGTTTAGACTCGGATCTAGTTCGTTCTTGTGGGTTTGTATATACGATGACAATAGTTGTTTCATGGATGATGGAAAATTTTCATTTACTAGTGAGAACCGTTCAGGAGAGTTCATAATTCTCATAGCTTACACTTTATACACAAAATAAAACCTGCAATATGTTACCTCGCGTGCGCTTCGTTATGGTGCAAAAAGGTGAAAAAAGTAAAGTGATTAGCAATTGGAATTTCAAAACACACAAAAAAGGGACCTCTCGAAACAGAACAAAAGGTTAAGACTTTTGTCATCAAAAGAAGAGTTCATGATCGGTTTTTGAGATTCGGACGTTTTGTAGTATTAGAGTCCAATGAATAAAGGAATATGTAACTTTTTCTTTTTGATATTCTATTCTATGTAATGACATGGATTTTTGTCACTAACTAGATTCGACATTTGAATCAAATGGTTATAAGAAAAATGAGATATGAAAAGAATAAGGTTTCACTATACCTACTAAACTAAGAATCTGAGGATGAGTTTTGTCAAGACTAGAGGGACCAGATAGGCTCTAAAGAGAGGAAAACAAAACCTTGAAGAAGCTGAGATCTCTAGAGCTGACTGATCAAAACTGCACAAAGAATATATATGAAAAAAAAAAATCGATAAAAATAAACATTGAAAGAAGAAAGCTAACTTCAATAAAAAAATGAGGTCAAACAAATACAAGTTATAATCTGAATCTATAGACAAAAAATGGTTCTCTTATCAGATACACGAATGTTACAGATTTGGAAGTCTAGAATAAATATGGAAGGATTTTAAAGCAATAATGGTACAAGTCTGAAATAACCAGAGAAATGAGTTTCAAAGATTTACTCACTCGAAAATCAGATTGTGACATGTTGTGTCACACGGATAAGGACAGTCAATGTCTTTGACATTTTTGGCCCGGTCGAAGTACCAGTCACCTACAGACTCTGCGACTCTCTGATAGAAGACAATTACAAGCAGAGTTTAACAAACTTGTAATTGCTACATTGAGATAGAAACCGTATGAATGGGTTTTGGAGGAGTAATGTTACCTTTCCGTTTAGTTGGGGAGAATCTTGAGCAAACCATGTGTCCTGTCTTTCGGACTGACAATGCGCGAAGCAAGAGTTTATGAAAAGACCATTCTGGTCGGAGGTAGAGAACGAATTGACAGCAAGCATCATTTGATTCCTGAATTCTATTTGGTGTAAGCAAAAAAAAGGACATGGAAAGCATCAACATTGTGCAGACTCAGCATAAGTAGAGATAGTGATGGTAACTAACAAATGTGAATTATAAAAATTTCACCTTGGAAGAATTGGATCTGTGATGAGTTACAATGCGAGTGATCTGATTTGCATGCCTTCCAGATGCCGCCAGGGTCAGCAGTTGGAGGAGCTAAGCTTTCTTGAATCTGATAGAGAAAGTTCATATATATGTTTTTTTCAAGATTCAAACATCGTGGACAGATGACGCAATGAGCTAGATGAAAGACAAGATTATTATTACCTGCCAAGAGTCATATGCTGTGTTGAGTAGAAACATTGGGGTTTTGATGTCTGAAACCAAGTTCTGGGGAAAAAAGCACTGCAGAAAAAAGAAAGGGCAGAAAGGATAATGTCAAAAGATTCTCTCAAGCCTTGTCTACTGGAAAGTTTGCCAATGAAACAGCGAAAGAGATATACCGAAGTAGGATCCAAATGGTTTGTACAGGTACTCGACAAGTCCTTTTGGAGGTTCTATAAATTAACAGAGAAAGATACTCAAGAGTTACAGTAAGCTTAAGATAAAGTTAAGTTGAATGCACTTTAGTCATACCCATTTCATCAAAGTTTGAATCTGAGATTACCTGCACTGTAACAACACCTTGGAACATATTCCTCAGCGAGTGTCCCCCAGAGACATCCACTCTGCATTTTCCATAAGAACCTTTCAAGTTTGATATTTTGTAAAGAAATATTACTTCTCATAACAGAAAAGCCCAGTTCAAGAGATCATACGCGTCCAGAAACATTCCAGCATCACTTAAGCATTTTACTTTTGTGGAAGTAGGTAATAGTTCCCTGAATTTATCACAGTGTAAGATGGAAGCTAATCCTCCGGCTGAACAACCAGAAAGCAGAGCCTGTGATGAATATTCACTTGCAAGTGATTAGATAAGAAGATAAACAGAACATAAACCAAAGCACAAAATCCAATAGGCTCAGTGAAATGCAAAGACCTGGTTTGCTTGCTGCATGCCTAAAGATAGGAATTCTTGCATCGCAGCTTGCCAGATTCGTTGCCCTCGATAGAAAAGTTGCGAGCCCTAGGATACACAGGTCGTTGTAACAAATTAGAAGACAAAATCAAGTACAAGAGAAACAATCCAGTAAAATCCTAAGTTTCATAGAATATGAAACACAAAATACTCTAGAACCAACCTCGTCCTGACTATCACCAGCGAAAGACGCACCATCGCAGTAACGCAACTTGATCCTATTCCAGTTAAAGAAGTCTGCAAGCCACAAAGAAGAAAACAGAATTGATACAATAATGTACATTTATAAACCACATGGACAAAACTCATATGATATAATATCGAGCACAAACCAGGATTCTCTTCAGGTTTATTACTCAATATCCCAGTGAAAGCCAAAGCTTTTTCCATAAAGTTAGAGGAACCACGCCGACTTGTTTTGCGATACACACAGCTCCTATGGTTGTTACACCATCCTCCACCCTAAACCAGCCATTGAGTTAAACTTACATTGCATACTTAACTAGCAAAAGTCTAAAAATGCACATACCTCAAGTTGGATAAGCCAACTATTAGCACCTGATCCAAAACCACGATCTAGATGATAACCTGGTAACGTCCCATCTAAGCACACTGCATCAATTTAGAGTTGAATAAACACTAAATTATCTTCAAATCGAGCAACATAACAAAATCAAACGCCATAATTTCAAATTTTCAACTAAGGAAACCAAAATCGAGATCGAATTGTGGACATCAAAGGTCAATGTGATAGTGGAAACATCTACGCAAGCATTTTCTCAAATCCCATAGAAGAAGAACGAACGAGAAGGAGAGAGAGAGAGAGTGTGTGTGTGTACCAGCTCCTTTGGAGCCAGCTTCCTGAATCAAGGTGAGAGGCACCATGGGAACCGAAGACGCAATCAATTCATTCTCCAGAAACGATATCGCAGTTTCAGTATCTCTCGGTTTCCAAAATCCATTGCTAGATCCGCTCCGAACCACCGCCGCAGCGAATGAACATAGCCAGCACACGACCACCGCAATCGACAACACGCTCCTCATCTCCTCCGTCGGCGCAACAAGCCAAGACCCGGAGCTCAGAGAAATGCAGCGAAGACGAATCGAGCGCGAAAATTTGGCTTAAAGATCGATTTCGATAATCTTTTAACTCTTTTATCACTGCATGAAGACAAAATAAAATGAATTTTTTAAGGGAAAAAAAAAGGAAGTAAGCAAACGAAGCTTTTATAAATTCTCTGGTGCGTGGATTTGTAATAATTATGTTCATTCACGAGAAAATAGTCAAATACTGAAATTAAATGTCTAAATCCAATTGCATAAGACCCTGTATGTTTTAAACCAGAAAAAAAAAAAAAAATCCTGTATTTTCCCCTATTTTTTAACTAGGAAATATACATTTATTCGGGAAGAACTTTTTCATACGGATTTCCCATTTCATACGGATATTATAATGTCTAATCACAGAACAAAATCATGTTTTCATACAGAATTGGGTGTCAAAAAGAAGAAGAAAAATCATGTTTTCTTGATATCATTTGGAAAAATAGGATATTATTCTTTATTTATATTTAATTGAAACTAAATTTTCTAATAGCTGGAAATCCTTTTCCCCCAAATTTGTTTACTGATTAGGCATATATTTGAGCTTTTTTGTCATTAGCATTTTATTAGAAGAATATAATCCCTAATTCCCTATAATAAATATAATGGGCAAATGCATGTTTATGGTTTAAATGTTCCTCCTCTTTTTGCGTATAAGAGTCTAGATTTCTATCATTCTCAAGGAATTAATAAATAAATAAATAAATAATCACGTATTCTAGATTTCTTGTGTCGGTCTGACGTGGAAACATAAAGAGACTTTAATGGGCCCCACTCAGGACCTAAGAAACACGCTTGACGCCGTTGAGGAATAACTGAGGAGGGCACGCAAGTCTCCGGTTCTTTCGGTTTAGAATCCAACATAAGCAAATGAATATTTTTTTTCTTTTTTTTGGTAAAAAAGAAAATGAATAGTTGAATACATAATCCATGTCATTATCTCAACTTCTAGGTTTAGGCTTTCAAACTTTATTAGTTATTATAATTAAAAGTGCTCTCTGAATCAGCTAACCATTCATTCATTGTATTATATGCAGATTTGATTCATTTTTCTCCTTATTTTAATGGTGGATCACATAAAAATAATTTTTATATTTAATCTGATTAAATATATTAATTTTCCGCCTTGAAGATTCGTATCGTATAATGTTAAATACTCCATATGTCTCAGTATAAGTCTTTTGATCTTCTATTGTCAAAGAAAAAGGTAATACAAAGATCAAGAATATTAAGTCCAGATCTCCATGTTCCTCGTCCTATAGCATAATTTACCCACAATGCCGAATCTAATTCTTTCTGATTTTTTGCTCATAGTAGTAAACTAGTAATACATATAATGCAAATTTAGTATGTTTTTTTTTTCGTGATTAAACATTTATTATTATTTTATTTTTTGATAGAGGTGATTAAACTTTCATTTGCTGCATGATACTGGACTCCTTTTGTTCTGTGTTACACTTGACATTTCAGAATATGTTACTGTTCACCTTTAGTTTTACCCTTTGTTTTTGCATTACTTATAGAAAATGAAAATGGCAGGTCACGGAAAGTGGGTAATGACTAAGAAAATAATGTGAATGATAAAAAAGAATAGTGTATATGTATATGCTAAACACCTCATCTTATTGCCCGCATCAGCATATAAAGAACATGGTGGATCATTTATCATAATCGCCAAGTCACCATCGACAATGATGGTTCCTGAAAATGATTTCATATTATTAATGCAAGCCAATGCATACAGAAAAAAATAGAGACAAATCTTAAATCATTGAAAATGTTATCGTATGTTTCTCAAACAAATATGTTTATTTTATTTTGATATATAGTCGCAATAATTCTCTTGAATGATATAATTTGGAATATTTTATATACGCAAATGTACTTGAAACTCATATCGTTATTTGTCAATACCGTTATCAAATAATTTATATTGTGCAACTTTTAACAACTAAAAATAATCATATGAATTAGCAATAAAACGGTAATGAAGATATAACCAAATATTCTATGTGTCCTTTGAATTGTGTGTATAAATATAGCCAACTCCTTCACATTGATCATAAGCTCTTTCACACACACATACCTCTTAGCATCTTCTAATTCTTTTTTCTTCGACAGGATTAAAGATGGATAGATTTGGAGCTAAGTACGAGTGTTTGTTCTTTGGTAATACGCATATAAACCCAATCTTCAACTTGATTATTCTTCTGCAATTTATAAAAAGTAACTAAAACTCTTGTTTTTATTTTTTCATGTGTTGCAGACATGGACGATACTCTATACCCTCTGAGCATCGGAATCAACTTAGCTTGTCGAAACAACATCCAAGGAAAAGAGACTAACGTTTCAAGATCGAATATTTTCTTTTTTTGTAATTTTTAACCGCCATATATAGTTACTTATGATCTGGTTGCTGTCTTTTTGTTATTTGCAGAGTTCATGCTTAACCAACTCGAAATCGAAGAGAGTGAAGTTCCAAAGATGTGTTTGGATCTTTACAAAGAATATGGAACCACCATGGCTGGTCTCAAGGTAAGTAGTCATTTCTCATCGATTCAACATAATATTTCAATCATCCAACCAAACAGATCTATAACCAAAAACAGAACAGGTTCTAGGTTACGAATTCGACAACGACGAGTTCCATGAATATGTCCATGGAAGACTTCCTTACGAAAAACTAAAACCTGATCCAGTTCTCCGTAACCTCCTTCTCTCTATGCCTCAACGTAAAATCGTAAGTTTCTTCCGTCTTCAAGCTTTTTTTACTACATTGATTCCTTTTTTCTCATATATCCTCTGTTTTTTTTCTTTTTTCTCCACAGATTTTTACTAACGCAGACAAAGCTCATGCGACGCGAGCCCTTAGCAGATTGGGATTAGAGGATTGCTTCCAAGGAGTCATTTGCTTCGAAACACTAAACCCTTGTTCTGATTCTAAGACTCAAATCCTCTGTAAACCCTCTGTTGAAGCCTTTGAAGCCGCCATTCGTATTGCAGATATAGTCGATCCACGCAAAACGGTAAAAGAAAAGTCACAAGGATCGATCTTTCACTGTGTCAGATACAAAACTCAATAGTCTGTATCTTTTTTCTTTTCAGATATTCTTCGATGACAGCATTCGTAACATAGCTAGTGCTAAAGCAACGGGACTGAAAACCGTGTTCGTGGGGAACTCGGTGCTAGTTCCAGGTGCAGACTATGCACTAAGCAGCATTCATAACATAAAGGAAGCAATACCTGATTTATGGGAAGACAACAATGATGAGAAGCTCGAGCCAATTGTTCAGCAAGCAGCGGTTGCAGCCATGGTCCATGCTTAGAGAGATTGTCTATTATTAATAATAATCCCACATCGATTAAGAGAACCTTAATTGTACTCTTTTAACTCATGTATCCGAAATAAAGGAAAAAAAGACTAGAATTTGATCATCTTTGGATATTTGATGGTTTGGATTCCTCAATAGTCAAAATAGCAAAAAAAAAAAAACAGAAGAAAGATCACAATGACAATGAACCAATAAATTGTGATCTTCAAGCTTCGATGGGGAGCTCTCCGCAAGCATAGATTCTACAAGCTTTCTTGGGAACATTCATGGCGCGTGTCTCCTGAGACTCAAGAGTCCTCACAAGCTCCATACCTTCAATCACTTGTCCAAACACAACATGCTTGCCGTCTAACCATGGAGTCTGCACACAAAACAGAGAAGACAAATTTGTGAATAAATCTGAACAAAAATGAAAGACGGATATCTTTATAGATGATGTTAAGAGTGACCTTGATGGTGCAAATGAAAAACTGGCTTCCATTGGTATTAGGACCAGCGTTTGCCATGCTCAAGATTCCAGGTCCAGTATGCTTCACTACAAAATTGCAGAAAACAATAAACCAAAAAGCATTAATAAACCTTGAAGAAGCATTAAAAACGAGAATTATTCTCTGTTAATAATAATACTCACGGGTGAAGTTTTCATCTTCAAAGTTGGCACCGTAAATACTAATACCTCCAGTACCCTGTGAGGCCATATCGAAAAAGACGATTTAGAAAAGAAAAAGAAAAAAAAATAATAATATGTAAATTCTCTTACATTTCCCTCGGTGAAATCACCTCCTTGGATCATGAAATCCTTAATAATACGATGGAAAGAAGAACCCTTGTACCCATACTTTTTCTCACCTGAAGAAATCTCAATTTATGTTTTAGTGAATTTATCTATAAAGTTACAAACTTTAAACATCCACAGCTGAAGAAAGAGAGATGTAAATACCAGTACACAAGGCACGGAAGTTTTCAACGGTTTTAGGCACAACCTCACCAAAGAGACCCATCACAATTCTTCCAGCCACTTCACCTCCAATTTCCACATCAAAGTAAACTTTGTTTGTCACTTTAGCTTGAAGTTCTGGTACTTCTTCTTCCCCCTATTTAAAACAAATACACAAATTCAATAATCCATAAGCTACAGGAATGATAAATTAAGGTTTTTTTTTTTTTTTTTAATAGGGAAATCTAAGTCTTACAGCCGCCATGGATTTAACACAAGCGGTTCTCTGGTGCTTGTTGGTCGCATAAACTCCGGAAACTTGCTTAATTGGAACAGTTGATGCATAGTGCAATCTCGAAGACAATGAGGAACCAGCTCCGAAGCAAACTGATTGAGACGTTCGATTTGCGGAATATAACTGCGACTTAACACCCAACCCAATCTACGGAACAAAAAAAACAAAAACCAAAGCAAAGAGATTTAAGACAACAATAACAGCATAACTATTCGATGTAATTTCGTTTCAACTCACTACTTAAATTCTAAAACATAGCAAAGCCAAAACAGACGTCATTGTGAAAAAAGCATAGACTTTTACCAATTCAAAGCATAAAAAAAAAAAACTGAAAATGTAGGATAAAGCTGGCGAACCTGGGAAAGAGAGCGGGAAGTGTGAACCATCTGCATAGAAGATGAAGAAGCCATTGATCGAATAAAGAAGAAGAAGACTTTGTTGGAGTCTCTAGTTTCCTTCCTTCCAGTTCCAGATAAGAGAACCGCCTCGAGCCTTGTTTTTAAGTTAGCTAAATTGTGGATTTGGTATCCTTACCATCTCATGCTAACTTACGCCTCATTATTTTAGGCCTATACCAGGCCCAGCCCAACAATATCTTTTCAATCTTAAGTATTCGAACAACGATAAAAAAGGAAATAACGGATCTATCTATTATCAAAAGAAAAAGGAAACAACGGCTAGGATCGAGAGGATGATCTTGGCTGTAACGGTAAGTTTTTCTTACGGAAGTGTGATTAATTTCTATTTCTTTTTGTAGTTCAAATATAGAAAAAGGAAACAACGGCTAGAATCGAGAGGATGGTCTTGGCTGTAACGGTAAATTTTTCTTACGGAAGTGTGATCAATTTCCTTTTTTTTTTTTTTTTTTTTTGTAAATAAAACCGTAACGGTTACTTTTTCTTACTGACAAGTGTGATCAATTTCCATTTTTTTTTATAGTTCAAATATAGAAAAAAAGGAAACAATAGTATTCCATCACAATTTCCATTTTCTTTTTTTGTAGTTCAAATATAGAAAAAAGGAAACAATCGTATTCCAGTTTCCTTTATAAATACTAGATCTCTTATCCTTTGAGAAATCAAAATTCTCATACAAAAAAAAAAAAAAAAACCTGTTTTCTTCTTCTTCTTCTTCCTTTTTCTTCTTCTTCTTCTCAGATTTCTTCTTTTAAACACTTGTTTCTTCTTGAGCAAGTTTTGAGAAAGTCTTACAGAGAGGATCGGATCATTGATCTCTGTGAAGACGATGAACCATGTAGACTGATGCGAATCCATAGCAACGCCACTCGAGAGAGCTCTCTGATATTTTATCTCAACGCCACTTGTTTCTTCTCGATCACTCCAGCATCCATCTTCACACGAAAACGAAACTCCTCTGTCTCAAAATCATCACCACCAACACCGTTCTCCTCATGATCGGAAGTCGGATCATCTCCTCCGCAGTGAGAAACATCTCAAGTCCTTGCATGAGACTCAAGACTTCTCCTTGAGTCAAGACTCAAGTCCTCTGTTCTCACACGGGTTAAACAAGGTGTGCTGTTTCATTCTGCTATATTCTATGTTTGTTTCTGTACTAATTGATGGCCGATGCACACTTTATAATCAGGAGAGAATGTATGTTTCGGGGCATTGAAGAGAAATGTCCATGAAGCTTATGGATTACTAAAAGAATCCATTTTGGAGATTAGAGCTACATGGTTATGTTATCCGTTGATTCAGCCTCAAGTTTCCTTCCAGGTATTGTTCTATCCTATAAGAAAATTTGTGCTGACTAAAATAAACCACCGTTTATTGCTTCGTTGCCTCAGCTATATTTGCTAAATTTGCAACAAGAAAATTAAACAACAACGCAACAACCGCCGTGAGAAACATCTCAAGGGAAAAACTCCATGATTGTGGAAGAAAGCAATGTAAGATACTCATCATCTTCAACTTATTTTATCATTGTTTTGTAGATTCGGATTTTTTAAACTATGATTTTTAAACTTTTTTTAACTTTAATACTAAATTTATCGAACGATTTGAAAGACTAACCGAACTTTAGATCCTATCATTTGACATAGTCAATTGGTCGTTAGAGATTCTATTAGTTCAATTTGTTTTTCAATTGTTTGGTAGATTTAGGATTTAAGTTTTTTTTTTTTTCAAACCGGATTTTAAATAAAATATTTTAGTTTCGATTTTGATTTTTTCTTATAGATTAATAAAAGAAATTTGTTTTAAAACTTTTTAAAACTTTAATACTAAATTTATCGAACGATTTGAAAGACTAACCGAACTTTGGATCCTATCATTTGACAAAGTCAATTGGTCGTTAGAGATTCTATTAGTTCAATTTGTTTTTCAATTTGTTTGGTTGATTTAAGATTCAAGTTTTTTTTTTTTTCAAACCGGATTTTAAATAAAATATTTTAGTTTCGATTTTGATTTTTTCTTATGGATTTTTTAATAAAAAAAATTTGTTTTAAAACTCTAATATTAAATTTATCAAACGATTTGAAGACTAACCGAACTTTAGATCCTATCATTTGACATAGGCAATTGGTCGTTAGAGATTCTATTAGTTCAATTTGTTTTTCAATTGTTTGGTAGATTTAGGATTTAAGTTTTTTTTTTTTTTTCAAACCAGATTTTAAATAAAATATTTTAGAAAGATTTTGATTTTTTCTTATAGATTTTTTAATAAAAGAAATTTGTTTTAAAACTTTTAGGGCCATGAATGGTTGGAAGATTTTCAATGGTTTTAGTTTTTGGATTTTGGTTTTTGAGTTTTTTGGTTTTTGATTTTTGGTGTAGATTTTAGTTTTTCAAAAACTTGAATGACTTGTTTAGTTTTTGGTTTTTATATATAATTTTTACTTTTGAATATGTTGAAAATTATTAAAATAATTATATTAAATTTTAATAATCAAATAAAACCTTACAAAATTTCATAATACCAAAAAAAATACTCAAGTTTATTGCATAAAAATAACACATTATTATTGCATAAACAAGTAATCAACGTTCAGAGTTCCATAATGATGAAGAAATTTCATCTCGAATCCCTTCCATATATTGCCTTGAAGGGTTATTTTCATCTTCATCATCTTCATCTGAATCTCTTCTTCAACTATATTACTAGCCAAATGGGCTGTATCAAAGTCAACATCTCGAAGATTTTATAACCTAATGAAATTTTGTAACGCCATTGTTGCTGCAATAACTTTACATTGAACATGTATGGCATACCTTGGTTTTTCTCTCAAAACTCGTCATTTTCCTTTCCACACACCAAAAGTCCGTTCGATGATAGATCGCAATGAAGAATGTTGTTTGTCAAAACATTTCTTTGTGAGTACGGTTGTTAAGCATTTAGTATCAAATTTACAATATAAAAATAATACAAATTATATGTAGTTTGATTAAATTAACCATAAAATCCAAGCTCGACTTGCAGGCAAATGGTGATGAGATTTTTGGGTGTAGAAGAATAGTACTAATAGATTTTGCTTTTATATAGAAGAAAAAATGGTATATAGATTTATTAATTAATAAAAATAAAAATATTCTTATAATAGAAAAAAATATATAAAACAAAAAGTTACGGATTTTAGTTTTAACAAAATTATTAAAACCCATAAAAATGACGATAAATATAATAATTTTAGAAAAGAAAAAGAAAAGTAAAAACATGACCTAACAAAATCTCTTAAAAATTACTAAAATGAGGATTTTGGATTTTCTTTGTAAATGTGAAAAACCATGAGAATCCAGATTTCCTATTTTTTAGGGAATCCATTTTTTAAAAAATCTTGAATGGATAGAAAACAGATTATGGAAAAATCCAAAACTAAAAACCACTCCAAAATCTATTGCCATTCAAGGCCTAAATTTATCGAACGATTTGAAAGACTAACCGAACTTTGGATCCTATCATTTGACAAAGTCAATTGGTCGTTAGAGATTCTATTAGTTCAATTTGTTTTTCAATTGTTTGGTAGATTTAAGATTCAAGTTTTTTTTTTTTTTCAAACCGGATTTTAAATAAAATATTTTAGTTTTGATTTTGATTTTTTTTTATGGATTTTTTAATAAAAGAAATTTGTTTTAAAACTCTAATATTAAATTTATCAAACGATTTGAAGACTAACCGAACTTTAGATCCTATCATTTGACATAGTCAATTGGTCGTTAGTGATTCTATTAGTTCAATTTGTTTTCCAATTTTTTTGGTAGATTTAGGATTAAGTTTTTTTTTTTTTGTCAAACCGGATTTTAAATAAAATATTTTTAGTTTTGATTTTGATTTTTTTCTTATGGATTTTAATAAAAGAAATTTGTTTTAAAACTATTTAAAACTAAATTTATCAAACGATTTGAATTTATCAAACGATTTGAAAGACTAACCGAAATTTAAATCCTATTATTTGACATAATCATTTAATCGTTAGTGATTCTATAAGTTCAATTTGTTTTCCAATTGTTAGGTAGATTTAAGATTCAAGTTTTTTGAATTAGTTCTATAAAGTTCAATTTTTTTTTATTAAATTAGTTCTTAAGGTTTTTATTAAACATCCTATCCGGCCATAACACAAATGACACACTTTAAATATGTTTCCCAAGATTTAAAACAAAAAAAATGTTAAGTTGAAGAATTTGAGAAAACGAAAACGAAAACGAAAACTTAAAAGTTAAAATAACACATGTATTTAAAAAAAAAGAAAAAGAAAACGACATCACATCTCTCCGCCAACTGCAGTTTTGCTTTGCGTTAAAGTTAGTTTAGCTTTGCATAATTTTCCTCAACAAATTCAAATATATATATATATATATAATAAGCATCTAATGGGGACATAAAAGAATGCACAGTTGCAAAACTCAGAATCTCTCTGGCTTCAAAATCATGGACTCGACGACATGTTTTGTGTTCTTCTTTGCTTTGTTATCTCTCACTGTGAATATGATTACTCTTGCTTACGATCCTGACACCCTTCAAGATCTATGCGTTGCAGATCGCACTTCAGGTACTCTCATTATAATAATCTGCATTATATATATATATATATTCTTATTCCAACGGATATTTTAGAATTTTGCATTTTAGGATTATTTTTCCAAATCTCGGATTTTTACATTTATATTTTGTCATGCTCTAGTTATATCTTGTATGTAAATCCAATTATTATTTTTTTCAAATTAAATTTTGTGTTTATATGAAGAAACTAAAAATGTCATTTATTTGGATTATGTAGTGGTTAAAGTGAATGGGTTTACATGTAAACCGGAATCAAACATCACCGCCTCAGATTTCTTCTTCGCCGGGATCGGGAAACCCGCCGTCGTAAACAACACCGTGGGTTCCGCCGTCACGGGAGCAAACGTAGAGAAGATCGCTGGGCTCAACACGCTCGGAGTCTCACTCGCGCGTATCGATTACGCGCCAGGAGGTTTAAACCCGCCGCACACGCACCCACGCGCTACGGAGATGATCTTCGTATTGGAAGGCGAGCTTGACGTCGTATTCATTACGACGGCGAACAAGCATTTCGCTAAGACGGTGAAGAAAGGAGAAGTATTCGTCTTCCCGAGAGGATTGATTCATTACCAGAAGAACAACGACAAAGCGAAACCAGCGTCGGTGATCTCGGCGTTCAACAGTCAATTACCGGGAACACAATCGATGGCCGCCACGCTCTTCACGACCACTCCGGCGATTCCGGATCACGTTTTGACGACGGCGTTTCAGATCGGGACGAAGGAAATAGAGAAGATCAAATCTAAGCTTGATCCGAAGAAAGTCTAAAAATTTCTGAATTGCGTTGTTATTATTTTTTTAATTATTAATTGGTTTTAATAAAGGAAACAAAAAAAAAAAGAAACTTATTCATTAGAGTAACCTGCTGAATCAACTGGAGTGTTATAGGCAATCCATACAAAGGCGCAAACCTATAAACAGAGAAAGCTGTACAGTTTTTTTATACACTAAAAGCTCTGTGTAAACCAAACAACATAACTTTTGCCTAGATATTATATATTAATAGTATGTATGGACACTGAAACCCAAAAACACACTTTTATTTATCTATCCTGAGGTTCTGACAGAGATGTCCAAGTTCCGGCCGTGACTTCATCCAATCCAAGAATTTCATTTCTTCCGGCGATGTGCAGTAGAGGTATGATCTGAATGTTATTAGGTAAAAGTAGCGCCTGTTCACCCACATAAACAATCAAATTACTATTTGTTTGGATATGGAAAGATATGAAAACTCAAGGTTTGGTTTCGATCGGTTCGACCGTAACTAACCTTAAGGCTTTAACACCCATGTCCATGATGTATGAACGGTTTTCATCCTTTGTAATAGGAATCTTGTTGAGTTCTTTGCTGTAGTAAACGATGTCTTCTCTCAAATGTCCTGCACCAGCACACCTTCAAAATGCCAAAACAAAGAGAATCAAGTCATGAGCGATGCTGTTATAAGTCAAAATGAATATTTGTCAAAAGAGATTCGATTGATTACATACAGTTCTATTATTCCATCTACGTCTGATTTGCTTTGAGGACCATGAGAAAGCACTCTTATAAGACTCAGTATGTCACGGTAATCTCCCATACTCAACGCTTCTTCATCACAAGCCCGTGAAGCCGAATCAACTTCTTCTAAGGTAGAAGAATTTGCAGTGAAATTCTGACCCGGTTGAAGTAGGAGACAAGTAATGGCCATTGCATAAGAGACACCTCCAAAACCAGTGTGCGATACAAACAAGTAACTCCCAGCAGAACTGTGTTCATAATGTCCCCTTTCGTTAAAACAGACCATATTTGGTAGATATATAAAATGTTTTTAAGGAAAAACAGAAAATTGATACTTACTCGTCTTTACAGTACTGGATTGCGTCTACATCCGAAGCTAGTGCGTCTTTTTCTCTGGTCAATGGTATTCTCCGGTAAGAAATGTTGTAATTTTCATCTTTCAAAGCAGCATATACTTCTGCAGGTGTCTTCACATTATCTGGTTGAATATTCTCCCAGTATCCAATTACCCGAGATTGATTTGATGCCGGGCTGTATTCTTCACGATGCAATAGCATTCGGCCTCCAGTCTCTCGAACTTCAGACAATATATCTTCTTTTAACCGTGTTTCTATGCTTTCTACCTGCGTTGTGGGTACAAATCAATAAAACCGCTTTTGCAATTTACATAATTATTAGGTGTGACTGAAACATACCACTGCACCGGTTATTCCGACATGCTTGAGGGTATCAACAGGTTTACTCAATTCTCTCAATACAAATGGAGTTCCATTGATGTAAACAACTGCTTCTTCTCTCAAGTCTGTTACTACTATTCTTTCTGTTAAATCCCCACCTTCTTCCTTTAGTTTGGTGCCTAAATAGGCGAGCATCTTTTTAGCGCCGGAAATCGTGGGAGTTGCCATGCTATACACAGGATATCTATCGACCTGAAATGAGGGTTAAAAATGATAATTTTAAGGTTACCAGTAATCAGGAGATCACGAGTACAACAGTCACATTTCCTTGAAGCCTACCTTGTATACATGAGGTGCACCGTTTATTTGCAAACGACTTGAAGTTCTTTGGCCAGGGAAAAAGTACATTTTAAGTATAGAACCTTTGCCCAAGACAGAACCACTCCGTTCGTTGACAATTGACTCCATGACTGCATCTCCGTGCTGCAATTCATGTTGTGCCCGCAATTCCTCCTACATGACAATATTCAAAGTTGTAACGCGCAAAACAAAGAAAAGATTACAGTTTCCCAGCCTGAAAATGAGATATTTGACTCACAGGAATAGTAAAAAATCGTCCAGGTCGCAGCCTTATACTCCACTTCATTGCTTGCACCTCGGGCCTCTGATGCAACCAATTCTTGAATGTCACCTTAGATTCTCCTTCCACGAAGTATCCATCAAAAGTTTTGCTTCCAAGATAGGCAGCAAACGCAATCAAGCGGAAGTATCTCTCCAAATATTCAGCACCACGTTTCAAAGCAGCACTCCTTACTCGGGGCTCAACATGTTGTTGGTTGAAAACCTTCCTGTACTGCAGAACAGCTTCACGAATATTTTGCAATGCAGAACATCTATCAATCACAGCATCTAACGCCTCACGGGATTCAACTCCATTATCGAATAACCTAGTGATTTTCCACAGCAAAAGGATGTCATCCATTCCAAATGCACGACCTTGTTCCTCCTCAATTCTTCGTCCTGAACTACGAGGTCTTGCTTCAGTGATATTACTTCCAGTCTCTTCACCACCACTTGAGGAATCTTCATCCACAATTTCATGGGTCAGAATGTCATAAAGAACCTTGATAGGTCTCCCATAATTAATGCGGAGCTTCACTAGACAGGCAATGACAGTTCCAGTGGTTGTTCTACCTCTTCCCATCTGTGAATATCGAAATGAAAAAGAATATGCATTAAGCCGAACAGATCAGCTCAAGATGATTACCAAATATATCAAAATACACAAGCAGATTGGGATACAGAAAGAAACTCAACCTGGCAATTGAAGACAAAAGCAGTGTCTTTGGAAGCAGAAGCAATATTAGATGTCAATGTGTCAAAGTCTGAGCTTTTGGGAGCTTTGCCATCAGTTATAGGTACACGCGCATACTTGATCGGAAAACCATCAGCCTCTAAACATTTGTAGACCTCGAGGGGTGTTTGAACAGAATCAGCATCCACATGTTCCCATAAGTCAAAAATCTGTCCATCCTTGGTTTCATGAATGACCATTATCGCACCATCATATCGCTTAGCTTCTCTCAGAATATCCTCTTTCAGACGAGCCTCCATTCCTTCGACCCTATCCCGATCAATTCCCTAAACAAAGGCATTTACTTAAGCTTTTTAACCAATTGATGAGAGGTGAAGAGAGATATAGGATAATCAGCCAAAGGTATTGCATCTAAATAGTATCTGAAATATACTTTAAAAGACAGATTATTACCGTATATTCTAGCATGTTCTTATATGGCCTTTCAACTTCACGTAGAACAAATGGTTTCCCATTGATATATATAACGGGTTCTTCTCTCATATTGTGCCAAAAAACCGGCCGGCCACCTCTGGAACTCCCAACCCTTTCAATGACAGATCGAATACCATCTATAGTTGGATTCGCAACACCATAAACAGGAAATCCTGGAACCTCCCTAAAATTCGGTGCTCCTTCCACCCTCTCTGGTAGGCTTAAAATTTGACAACCAGGACTATGATCACTCTTCAGAACAGTTTGACTTCCCAGAACTGCCCCACTTCTAAGCGCAGCAACGACACTCATCTCGTGAGGGCGCCCATCAGTAGATTCTGCAATCTTTGTCAAAGAAGGCTTCATAGCTGCATATCCAAGGGCACCCATAGGATCTCTCCTGAGCAACCTGGAAGAGGCAAATGAACTTGCATGAGACATCTGAAGATAATATGCAGTCTGAAACACGACAAAGAAGTTAATTTTGGCATTCAAATTCTTTTACATTTGTGTAAATAGATAAAACTGCAGAGAGCTACTTAAACATGGGAAAAGTCTCTCAAATAAGTTTTTCTTGAACTAAGGAAACCTGAGGTACAGCAAACAGAAGGATAACAGGTCCAGAGTTGTAGAGAAATAAACGGCTTGGCAGTACCTGCGAAGAATGCTATAGAGCTCTGGCCGAGCTCGCATCCAATCAGCAAAACTGCCATGGCCAAGCGAACCAGATTGGAGGAAAGAACCCTCTGAATGAAGATATACAGCAAAGCATATAAGGAAGTAATATCTTTCCAAGTACTCAACAAAAAATGAGAGTGCAGCCTCTCTCTTCTTTTCATCAGGTTGACGCAAAATACTACTGCGATAGGTTGCAATTGCCTCTCGTAAATTCTGTAAGTTAATTCATGGATAAACTTTAGACCTTTTACCCTAAGTGAAACGCCATAAGATAAAAACTATACAGCTACTTATATATATATATATATATATATATTAGATTCTGTACTTAATTTGGGTTATATAAAACTTAAGGCATATACCTGCATGGATGCACATTTGTCGATCACTTTATCAACTTGCCTTTTACCTTCTACACCACCCTAAAATCATGAACCCAGTCAAGAGTTAGAAGCAGCAGGACCATCAAGATGATCAGATAAAGACAAACAGAAAGGGACTAAATACCTCTAAGACTCTAATTAAACTTCTAACGACTGCGTATTCCCCTCTGCGGATTGCCTCCTCAGAATTTGGCAGATTAACAGTAATATTTTCACCAGCTTTATAGATTCTCCCAAAAGAGTTGTTTCTTGGGAATCCTTGATCTTTATTGAACATAATATACCAAAGAAAAAAAATGACAGGTTAATAGATACCATAATGGGCTGGCATAAACACCAATCGTAAATAGTGCTACATTCTTCTCAAAAAATATGTGGCTCCTTAGATATACTTAAGATCAGGGTTGAGAGAAGAGGGTCACGAGATGATTATTTGGCTAGTCTCGAGTGTTTCATTTCTCTCTGAAAAATAAAGCACTTGTAGATATGATACTCGAAAAGCGGTATAAAATTAAACAGTCCAATAATAAGATTTCCCCAGTTCAGCTTCTTTTTTTTTATTCGAATCAAATTAGAAATCACTGAAAGAGCATTTGTTATACTCTCTTCTCAAATGTTTCTTCACATGTTGAGCGGTTGGAGACGATGAAGTACCTGATGCTCCAGTACGTTTGAAATACACCATGGTTGCAATCACCATTCCAGTCGTAGTACGTCCACGTCCCATTTGACAGTTGAAAATGATCTCCGTATTAATGTCAGCCTGAGATATCTTCCTAATCTGGAAACATAAAAGTGTATAAACAAAATTAATTGACAGGAACACAGCAATCCCCATAGAATGTTATGCTCCTAGCAAATACCAAATGGAAGAGATAAGATCATTCAAGGTTGTAGACTTAGATTAATGGCATGAAAATAAATTAGCCTGGTGTTTGGCCAAAGTTACCGACAAAATTATCTAACTAATCTTATAAGCATAAGACTTACCAACAGATCAAAATCTGTTTCTTTTGGTGACTTTTCATCTGTAATAGGAACACGTTCATAATCGACAAGGTAGCCTTCAGCCTGCAGTTCTTCGTAAACCTAGATCCAGAGAGGAATATAAGCAAAAAATAATGATATGAAACTGGAACGCCCAATAAAAGGGTGCATGCTCTGTATCATACACATATGATGGTGCCTCATTCGAATGTCCTACCTCAAGCAGTGTCTTCAAAGAATCAGTTGAGACTGGCTCCCATTGGTCCACCATTTGACCATCTGGAAGTTCATCAGTGACAAGTATCTTATTCCCATATCTGCCAAGAAAATGATCAAATACACCCAAATAAAAAACAGTGAAACAAAGAAAGTTAGGTCAAATAAAGGATCAAGTGAAATATATATACCTAGATGCCTCCATGAGAATATCTTCTTTTAACCGTGCTTCCATTTGCTCTACCCTTACCCTGTTGATTCCCTGATCAGAAACATAAGCTTGAGGTCAAAAATGAAAGGTTCCACTGACATAAAAGTTTCTGATTTACTAATCTAGTAGGAAGGTAAGGGTTATGTACCGTGTACTCAAGATTGGTGAAAGGTTTCTCGACATCACGTAGAACAAAAGGTCGGCCATTAATGTATACAACCTGCCAAATGTGTATGGAAGCAAGAAGAATAAGTTACACATGCCTAGGGTTTATAATATATATATATATATATATATATATATATTGGCAGAAATTGGATTAATACCGGTTCCTCCCTAAGACTAATCCAAAGAACTTTGACTTGTTTGCCATCCTTATGAGCTCCAATGTGCCTAAGAACGTTTCGTATCCCAACAGCAGTTGGGATTGCAACCCCATGTACACGTAGTGAATCAGCCTGTAACCAACAAATATGAGAAAAATTGGTACTCGATCACATAGGATTCGTTTCTGTGATCCGATTTCGATTTCTATTCACAAAATCAAAATCGGAGAATGGGAGAAAGACCTGACGGTAATTGGGAGCTCCTTCGATCTGAGGAGTCATGCGTTTGTTCTGACAACCTGGAAAATGGTCACTCTTAAGAATCGTCTTCTTCCCAAGCACCGATCCATCTCTCAGCTTCATCACTTGCTCTGGCTCCTTGGGTATCGACATCTCTCATCTAACACCAACTTCAGCAGATTTTTTCCACTCTTTAAACTGTTCTTCAATCACGGAAAATGACAAAATCCTTCGCCAATGCAGGAACGAAGAGACGCTGGAATATTCTTGGATTCGCAGAAGAGATACCCCAAAAAATAACAAGTTTGGGAGATAGAACGGATAAGGTCGCTGAGAAATGAATCGAATCGAATTCGATTTAACGCGGAGGATAATTCCAACAAAACTTTAGAGCGGAGAATAAGAAAGAAGAGCTCACACGCTTATTATTCTTTTTACCAATTTTACTTCGAACGGCCTTGGCTAGGTATTTATCTACACATATTATCGGATTAAATCGTTTAAAACATAATTAATAAATAAACTTAACCATTCAGTTTTAAGAAAGATATTTTTGAATACCACCTTTATCAAAGATATCTTATCTCCAACCTATAGATGGTTCCATTCCGTGTTTTTTTTTTTTTTTTTTTAAATAAGGAAAGTAGAAACCAAATTAGAAAAAGGATATATATTGTATACTAACCCAATTTCATATTTATCTCAGGGTATGTCACAGATTTTATCATTTAAATGCATCTATCGTGACAATACTTTAATTCTATTAATCTTTTAACCGTATCACCATAAGTTAGTTATTACTTCTGTTTCTTCGGATTCACTATTTTTTTTTAGTTCGAAATCTTTTAAAATACTTTAACCTATTATTTAGAAATTTAAAAATTTGAACCTAATATTTTCTTAAAGTTATTATTTAAACTGGCGAAACAAACCTATTATTTAAACCTTTTTGAGAAATTCCCTCAAATAGCACCAAAATAAGTTTTTGTTCCACAAATAGCTCACATTTTTATTTAGTACAAAAATAGCATTTTATGAAGTTCATAATTTATTTATTTTTGTTTGGGTTGACTATATTAGAATTTAGGGTATAGTTTTAGGGGTAGGGGGTACAATTTAGGGTTTAGGGCTTAGGGTTTAGGGTTTTATAAACCCTAAACCCTAAATCCTAAACCTTAAAAATATGAGGCCCTTTAATAAAAATGCTAATTGTGTCTTAAATGAAAATATGAGCTAAAAATGTCACAAAAACTTCATTTTGTGCTATTTTTGAGAATTGCCCAACTTTTTTCTTAAGGGTTATTTATTTAATTATTTCTTTTGTTCACACCGGATTTATTCAATTTATCCAGATTAAAGTTCAACACGTTTAAAAGCTTCAATGCAAGCCAGCCATAAGAATCAATGAGAGAAGAAATCATTTACTAACTTTGTTGGTGCTAAAAGTTAACTTTATTACGTTGTAACTAACAATACAAAATAAAGTAAACTTTTGAAAAGCATAAAATAAAAATAAAGTAGCCTCCGAAGAAGAAGAATAACAAGAGAGGTAGGTAACAAAAAAAAAAAAAAAAAAAAAAAAAAAAAAAAAAAGAAGGAGAGGTAACAAAATTTCGATTGGTCACTGATCGAGTTGTGGGTTTTCCGTCACCCGGGAACGTGAAAGGCGTGTCTTTTTCTTTAATTTTAATTTTTTTAATTAAAATTTTGTTTTATCTTTGTTTTTTTTTATTTATACTATAAGTTTGTTTCGTCATTTTATTAGCAACATGTTCTAATCACATTTTTCTATACAGATATATTTTATAAAATTGAGAGGAGAAAATCACATTATAGGATTATGTACCCTTCATAATTAATATACGTTCAAATACAAATTGACTAGTTTACACTGTATATTCATTAAAGTGGCTGGTAAGGTCAGACATTTTGTTTATTATTGTCACCATATATACATTATTATTAGTAGACAACAACTCGTTTAACGCGTCGTGGAGTTAACAAGATCAGATTCTTCGTTTCATTTATTTTCTTTAATTGGATTCCCATTTGATATACGACATTTTTTTGAATTTACAAATACTATACAAGTAGGAACAAAGAAGATACAACATTAAAAAAACAAATACACGGGCAATTAACACGGTCTAAGCAAATGGTTATTTTACTCTCTAGTCATATTTTTGTGTTTTGATAATGACTCTTTAGTCATTTATTAAAGGGGAAATTGGGTGGTTATTTTACTCTCTAGTCATATTTTGTGTTTTGATAATGACTCTTTAGTCATTTATCAAAGGGAAAATTGGGGGAAAAGGTAGTTTTTAACTTTTTAATAGGATGATTGGGTAGTTTTAAGTTTTAATTAGAAAAATGGGTAGTTTTTAGGATAGTCTTCAAAGAAATATTCTCTATTTTTCTTTAAAAACTATCCTAAAATCTTCACATTTTCCTAATTAAAATTTAAAACTATCCAAATTTCAAATAAAAATTTAAAAACTACCATATTTTCTAAATCACCGTTTATTAAAAGAGTGTCGTTATACAGTTGGCGAGAACAACAATAACTGATGTGTTCTATCTTCTATGTATAATTAATTATTCCATATACTTTGAATAGTTTAAACTACCATTGCTGAAAATTTCGTTTATGTATTTAAAAGTTATCGTAGTGATGATATACAATTCATAAAACTATACTTACGAGTTATGAAACTTCTTATATTTAAAATTAGGCACTTTAATATCAAATATTCTGTTAGGAAGAGGTTGAGTCTTTGCTTCTCATTTCGAGTCTATGTTTAAAACAATGATATAAATCTAAAGCATGTATTATTATTATTATTATTTTCATAAAAAACATGTATATAAATAGCTGGTTGTATGTTTTATAAAGTTCAGAATTTATAGATAATATGTAAATCGCATAGCTATTCTTCTACCGGAACGGTCTTTGAATAACATTATTATTTTCTCGCACAGCAGTACTACCTTTTAATAATATTAAAAAAAAACATGTCAACAACTGAAGTGTATATGACATATAGTTACAATGTTTACACAATTGAAACTTGTGGCTGTCACATCACGTCTGATTCATTGATGTTTGCTTTTCAAATGCGATTCTCGTGGACTTTCAATATGTGGTTCACAAGCTTTTTTGTCTTTTTTTTTTTGTTTTTTTTTATATATTAGTCATTAACAAATGTCTTCTATTCAGTTTTAATGTCAATCTAGTCACATAGATGAACAAACCTGTTATAATCAAGTATTATTTAAATACTTGTCGTATGAACTTGTTAAATTATCAACTTATTAGTGTCCTGCGATTTGGAAGATCTCTCTACCACATGTACTAACGACAAAATAAAATATCCTTTACAAAGAATTGCTTTGTCATACAATATCACTCAATAAAGGAAGTATATAATTTACAACAAAATGAGTGTAGTTTAGTAGTAATTTATCTGTTGGCTCAAATCGGAGAGTGGTATATGTTTTATGTGTTGTTTAGTCACTACAAATTTTCCATTACAACTATATCCAACAAATCAACACTATAATAACACAAGTGCCTCTCAAAAAGATGACACATCAGATTTTTTATGAATTATGGAGGTGACACATTAATTAATGAAAAAACTTTTTAATCCAATAAAATTATTTCAATTGTACACATCATTTAAATAAGATAACCAATCAAATTAAAACAACTAATAAAAATTAATCTAAATAATAATAATAATAATAATAATAATAATAATAATAATAATAATAATAGTAATAATAGTAATAATAATAATAGTAATAATAATAATAATAATAATAATAATAATAATAGCAATAATAATAATAATAATAATAATAGTAATAACAATAATAATAATAGTAATAATAATAGTAGTAATAATAATAATAATAATAATAATAATAATAATAATAATAATCAATTTTTTATCGATGAAGAAATCAATTGTTGTTTGCATATTTTTTTTCTGGGAAATGTTAGCAATATAATGTTCGTGCTGCAACCCCAACAGATGAAAACTACTTCATTGGGTAGATTTGTGAGTGGTCTTCCAAATTTTATAAAAGATGGCTCGGAAAATAAATGGTTTATTTGTAAAGATATCTCACAAGGTCATCAGTTCACTGATGTACAACAGGTATTGTGTTGGATCATTATTTTTTATACTAATCGTTTTGGACGTTTTAACAATGTTGATTTGTTTCGTGAATTCGCTTTTTCTTAGGAGAAGTTAAAGAACAAACCCTGGATTTTGGAAGATGAAACTGACCAGTTTCAGTACTAACGACATTTTGATGGCTCTCAGTCTGCTACTTACTATCTCTTAGTGATTCTGAACAAAGAGTTTTTAGCCATTCCTGCTGGTTTTTGGTATGGAAAAATAAATTTATATGCTTCTTATGTTGATATGTTTCTCTATTACAAAATTATGCGGTACAGTACATACAAGATGTTTTTCTGTCTCTTGATATATGGAAATGTCTTTAGATGGATCAGTTTGTTATTTTTCAGCTTATGTTTTTTTTTTTTTTTCTATTGTGTTAGGTATAACTTTAACAAGGTTGCACAATATAAGCAACTTACTTTGGAAGAAGTAGAGGAGATGATGAAGAATCGTTGAAAAAATGGCTAATGGGTTCCAAAAGTGGATGATGAAAGCTGCAATATAATGGTCTTCCATTATTTGGAGAAGTGGAGAATGATAAAGAGATTGGTGGAAGCAGTGGGGGTGGTGGTAGGGGTCGTAAAAAGTTGTCGGCGGTGATGGAGAATAAGAGAATGTCTCTGACAGAGGGGATGAAGATGAAGAGGAAGAGGAATCACGGAAAAGTAGGTTCGGGCTTAACAAAAAGAGTAATGATGATGATGAAGAAAAGCCAAGGGGTGGTGATCTTGACATGGATGATGATGACATTGAGAAAGGTGAGTGATAATCGTTGATATATGGACATGATTGTTCTTTATTGTTATCTATTTAACGAAAATGAAGAATCATCTTTACATTTTTTTTAATGTGTTGATTTATATTTAGGGGATGACTTGGAGCATGAAGAGATTTTCACTGATGATGATAAAGCAGTCGGTAATGATCATGATGAACGTAAAGAGCTGAAGATATTATGGCTCCTGAAATAGCATGTCTGTGTTTACTATAATACTTCACTTGCAATGTACAAACTGTCTTTAACTAAATATAGTAAATTTCTTTTGGTAATCACATTTATATGTTATTTTCTATAATACTTCATTTTGTCTTCATTTCTCTATAACTAACAATTATCCAAGTTTGTCTATTTACTAAATATTGTATTCTTGAGTCTTTACTTACAGTGGGTTCCCAACTTTCTTTTGGCTTTACTTGCAGGATGAAGATGATAAAGAAAATGAAGAGGAAGGAGGGTTGAACAAATCTGGCAAAGAGTTAAAGAAATTGTTCGGTAAAGCTAATGGGACGAAGGGTTACTTAATATGATTGTTTTCACACAAAAAACAGTTTGACAAACAAAATAACCAAAAAAAAAATATATATATATCAACATCAGCAATTTTAAAACAATTATTCATAATTAATTAATATAAATATACCAAATATAAAACACTAAATTCATTAAAGTAAATAAAAAATTCCTCAAATTAATTACAATATTAAAATAAAATTAAAAAAAAAAATAATTAAAAATTCAAAAATAATAATAACAAAATACCCCACGGCGTAGCGCGGGTACAAACCTAGTTAAATATAATTTTGCTATCGTAATCTCTTGTAAATTTTTTTTATCATTTAATCGAGGTTTGTAATCTAATGTTGATTTGTATTTTTAATGTCAGAAAATCATTATTAAAAATTGCCTAGAATACTTAAAATATACTTGTACTTTCAGAAAATAAACATACGTATTAATTAAGAAACAATTGCATATAAGTACTAATTTATCAAACTTGCAAAAAATCGTTAATTAATATATATACTCACCTAAATGAAAGAGTAAAATAAAGTTTTAAAAAAAAAAAAAAATTATATCCAAACACAAGTTATCTGATCAAAAACAATAAGTTCACAGTCTACCTGTGATAGATATTAAATATTTAGGGGTTTATATGCAATTTTATTATCTTCAATACCATCGCGCGAAACCGGCGAAGCACACCACCCGACCCGTATCTCGGGACCGACCCGATTGATTAGAGCAGATGCAGATAGATAGGATTTTATTTAAAATCGGGTTTGAAAAAAAAAAAAGTTGAATCCTAAAGTACCAGACAATTGAAAAACAAATTGAACTAATACAATCTCTAATGACCAATTGACTATGTCAAATTATATTATGGGCTGTTTGTTTACTCATCCATCATCCCCTTCCAAATGATTCATCCAAATATTACATCTGCATGATTCATCTGAATGTTGTTCGTTTCCACTTTTGGTTATTCATTTGAATGATTCATCTGAATGACAAAACAAACAGTTTATACATCTCCATCTCCATCCAGATAGTTTTTGACAAAAAATAACTAAAATACCCATAATTTACTCTAATCATATTTTTAATCTTATTTTAACCATATTAATTTTAATTCTTGATTCAAAATATATTTACAACTAATATAATTTTTAAATTCTTATTTTTAACATTTATAAATTAATTTTTCTCACGTAAATTCATATAAACTTATAAATAAAAATCGAAATTTGCCCTTAGTTTTTGTAAATCTACATCTCCATATAGATGTTTTTATTAAGAAAATGACAAAAATGCTCATACTTTAATCTAATTATATTTTAATTACAATCTAAATCATATTAATTTTAATTTTTAAATTATTATTTTTAAGATTTATAAATTGATTTTGGTCACATAAAAACATAAATTAAAATCCAAAATCACAAAATAATTTTTTCTGCCAAAACCATAAAATCTCGAAATTGCGTTTTTGTCAAAATTGTGAAATCAAAATATTTTGCTGGAAAATCACGAAATAACCGTGAAATCACAATTTTGGTAAAAAACGCAAAATAGCGTTTTCCCGCCAAAACCGTAAAATGTCAAAAATTACATTTTTCCGCCAAATCCGTGAAATCACAATTTTGGTATAAAAAATATAAAATAGCGTTTTCCAAACAAAACCGTAAAATCTCGAAAATGACGTTTTCCCGCCAAAACCGTAAAATCTCAAAAATTACATTTTTCTGCCAAAATCGTAAAATCTCAAAAATGACGTTTTCCGCCAAAACCGTAAAATCTCGAAAATGACGTTTTTCCGCCAAAACCGTAAAATCTCGAAAATTACATTTCCCCGCAAAATCAGTGAAATCACAATTTTGCTTAAAAACGCATTCCCGCCAAAACCGTAAAATCTCGAAAATTACATTTTTCCACCAAATCAGTGAAATCACAATTTTGGATAAAAACGCAAAATGACGTTTTCCGCCAAAACTGTAAAATCTCGAAATTAATTTTTCCCCGCAAATCCGTGAAATCACAATCTACTAAACTATTAAAAAAGATCCAATCTTAAAGGGTGTTTCCAAACACTCTAAAAATATAAAATTAAAAAATTTATGGCTAATCCTATATCCAAACACTCACCAAAGAAAGTATTAATTCCAACAAAATTAAATTAAACACTATATTTGCATCAATTTCTTTCTCCTCTTCATCATTTATTTCCTTATTTAATATTGCAATATTAATACTATGAATTATGATTCTCCTATCACATTTGTTAGATCTTATTTTCAAATTATTTTGAATTATATAACATATATAATTAATATAAATTTAAATTTTTGTTCCATACATTGTGATTCTAATTTTTAAAAACGGATATATATTACTCAATTAAAGAAGAAAAAAGTGTGGGTTCAACGCCGCATATTGACTAAAATTTTGGACAATGGTTCAAAATAATATTATAAAAAGAAAAAAATGATTTTAAATACGAATTAGCAAGAAACTTGACTTATCATGCGTCCAAATTTTTTAAAAAATTCTTCAGTTCAATCCGGTTCATTAGTTGAGATAATTTAAACGTCCTACATCAACTAAAATTTTTGTGCAACGGTTCAAAGTCATATTATAAAAAAGACCAAAATTATTTTAAATAAAAATGAGCAGGAAACTTGATTTATCAAACGTCCAAATTTAAAAATTTATTCGGTTTAATCCGGTACTTAGTTGAAATAATTTAAAATAATATTTAAAATTTAAAAAATTAATTCGGTTTAACTCTAAAAAAATATTAATAACATTAAAAGTCTCTTAAAAGTTAAAAATTTATTAATATTAAAACTCTCTTAAAAGTTTAAAATATTATTAGTTTATTCGGTTTAATCTGGTTTTTCAGTTTAAATAATTTAAAATAATATTTAAAATTTAAAAATTTTATTCGGTTTAACTCTATTAAAATATTAATAATATTTAAACTCTCTTAAAAGTAAAAAAAAATATTAATATTAAACTCTCTTAAAAATTTAAAATAAGATTAATACTAAAACTATATTATATTGACTATTCAATACTACTTATTTACACTAATAATAAAATATTTATTAAAAGTGATTTTAAATAAAAATAGACTTAAAATTCTAAAATAATCAATCCATAATGGATATTTATATAACAATGATCGGTTATATGATGAAAAGTTTTCGACAATTACGAGACAATACGGGTTTTCGTCCCAAAATGGGCATGTTTAAGACTAAAATATATAGTAAAAAATATAATATATATTTTCAATATTAGAACTACTTACAAAATATTAAAATGGATTTAGATATGACTGACAATACATACGATTGACAATTGTATTAGTTTTTTTTTTTTTGTTCAGATTAATTGAATATCTAATTCGGTATGATTTGGTCTAAATTGTTTCAGTGAGAGTATAGAACATCGTTAATTTGGCGTATGTTTGATTCAAATAACAGAAATTTATTATTGGTACTGAGAATAAAAAAATCCGATGTTGAAAGCATATTAAAATATATTATAAAAAATAAATCAACAAAAAAATTACAAATATATATTTTAAAAAATAAAAATATTTATAAACATTATAAAAAAATAAGTTAAAATTATACAAACAACATAAAAATATTTATTACCAATAAAAATAAAATTAAAGTATAATTTATATCAAAATAACTGACCCGCTGTATACCGCGGGTATAAATCTAGTTTTGGTTAAAAGACGATACAAAATCATAAAATCTCGAAAATTACATTTTTTCGTCAAAACCGTAAAATAACATTTTCCCTCCAATATCATCAATTCTCATCTTCATCTGGATGAACCATCTGAATGAGCTAACGAACAGCCCCTATCTAAAGTTCGGTGGTTAGTGTTTCCAATCGTTTGATAAATTGAGTTTAAAAAAGTTTTAAGACAAATTTCTTTTATTAAAATCCGGTTTGAAAAAAAAAAAAAAAACTTGAATCCTAAATATACCAAACAATTGAAAAACAAATTGAACTAATAGAATCTCTAACGACCAATTGGCTCGTTTGATAAATTGAGTTTAAAAAAGTTTTACGACAAATTTCTTTTATTAAAATCCGGTTTGAAAAGAAAAAAAAAAACTTGAATCCTAAATATACCAAACAATTGAAAAACAAATTGAACTAATAGAATCTCTAACGACCAATTGGCTATATGTCAAATGATAGGATCTAAAGTTCGGTTAGTCTTTCAAATCGTTCGATAAATTTAGTATTAAAGTTTAAAAAAGTTTTAAAACAAATTTCTTTTATTAAAATCCATAAGAAAAAATCAAAATCGAAACTAAAATATTTTATTTAAAATCCGGTTTGCAAAAAAAAAAAAAAAACTTGAATCCTAAATCTACCAAACAATTGAAAAACAAATTGAACTAAAAGAATCTCTAACGACCAATTGACTATGTCAAATGATAGGATCTAAAATTCGGTTAGTCTTTCAAATCGTTCGATAAATTTAGTATTAAAGTTTTAAAATCATTGTTTAAAAAATCCGAATGGTAAATGTACAAAACAATGATAAAATAAGTTGAAGAAGAGTATCTTACATTGCTTTCTTCCACAATCATGGAGTTTTTTTCCCTTGAGATGTTTCTCACGGCGGCTGTTGCGTTGTTGTAAAATAAAATCAAAGAGCACAAACTAAAATCGATCAGCAAGAAACAAACACATATATATATGCAAAATAAAATCAAAGAGCCAAGCCATACATGTTGAATTAGCTCGGGTTTACTTAACAGAGCAGCACCCATTCCTCCTTGAATAGAGAATGCCTTGGGGCAACCCATATTAATATCAACAGTTGCAACGTCGTTTCACGCTTTGAACTTACCACACGAACCATGGGAGCAAGGACAAGCCAAACCTTTATAGAAAGCGGGAAGTTTTGTGGTGCTTGAAGATCCTCCATTCCTGCTACCCGAAACATTCTCTCCAATCTCTCCTGATTATAAAGTGTGCATCGGCCATCAATTAGTACAGAAACAAACATAGAATATAGCAGAATGAAACAGCACACCTTGTTTAACCCGTGTGAGAACAGAGGACTTGAGTCTTGACTCAAGGAGAAGTCTTGAGTCTCATGCAAGGACTTGAGATGTTTCTCACTGCGGAGGAGATGATCCGACTTCCGATCATGAGGAGAACGGTGTTGGTGGTGATGATTTTGAGACAGAGGAGTTTCGTTTTCGTGTGAAGATGGATGCTGGAGTGATCGAGAAGAAACAAGTGGCGTTGAGATGGCTCTTGACTAGTAAAATATGAGAGAGAGCTCTCGAGTGCCGTTGCTATGGATTCGCATCAGTCTACATGGTTCATCGTCTCACAGAGATCAATGATCCGATCCTCTCTATAAGACATTCTCAAAACTTGCTCAAGAAGAAACAAGTGTTTGAAAGAAGAAGTCTGAGAAGAAGAAGAAGAAAAAGGAAGGAGAAGAAGAAGAAAACATGTTTTTTTTTTTTTTGTTGTATGAGAATTTTGATTTCTCAAAGGATAAGAGATTGAGTATTTATAAAGGAAACTGGAATACGATTGTTTCCTTTTTTCTATATTTGAACTACAAAAAAAAAAATGGAAATTGTGATGGAATACAATTGTTTCCTTTTTCTATATTTGAACTATTAAAAAAAATGGAAATTGATCACACTTGTCGGTAAGAAAAAGTAACCGTTACGGTTTTATTTAAAAAAAAGAAAGGAAATTGATCACACTTCCGTAAGAAAAACTTACCGTTACAGTCAAGACCATCCTCTCGATCCTAGCCGTTGTTTCCTTTTTCTTTTGATAATAGATAGATCCGTTATTTCCTTTTTTATCGTTTCGAATACTTAAGATTGAAAAATTATTTTATCAAAAAAAAAAAAGATTGAAAAATTATATCCAAACAAAAGTTATCTGATCAAAAACAATAAGTTCAAGGTCTACCTGTGATAGATATTAAATATTCAGGGGGTTATATGCAATTTTGCTATCTTCAATACATCATCGCGCGAAACCGGCGAAGCACACCACCCGACCCGTATCTCGGGGTCAAGACCGACCCGATTGATTAGAGCAGACGCAGATAGATTTCGAGTCTGTAACGCCTCGCCGAGAAAAATCTTCGTCTACTTTTCCGTTTGGTTTTGGGAGCAGTCGAAGATGGCGACCGGTTTAGCTTTCAATCGCTGTTCGATTTCGGTATGTAGAACGGCCGATACTTTACTTAACCGGCCAACGGTCTCCGTCGTCAGGAGTTTGAAATTCACTCGCCGGCTAATCGGAAACTGCTCGACGGTTGCAGCAGCTCCTTTTGTTGTGGCTGACGACGAGAAGTACGGTAACAAACAGGTTATCAGTCTCACTCCTCGCCTTTACGACTATGTCCTCTCCAACGTTCGCGAGCCTAAGGTTTGCAACTCTTCCTCTGCTTTGGTTTTCGTCTTCCTTTTTCTCAGATTTCTAGGGATTTTACTATTGATTTGCTGTTTTTGCTTAGATTTTGAGGGAACTTCGTGAAGAGACTGCTAAAATGCGAGGTAGTCAAATGCAGGTAATAATTTCACTAATGATTAGGGTTCTCTTTTACTGGCTTCAGCTTGTTGATGAGCTCTGGTTTATGCTAATTGTTTGGAATTTTGTTGTTCTTGTCACTGCTAAGCTAATTTTTTGGTAAATTACATTTGATTTTGGCTGTAGGTGTCGCCTGATCAAGCCCAGTTGCTTGCAATGCTTGTGCAGATTCTTGGAGCTGAAAGATGTATTGAAGTTGGAGTTTACACGGTATGTAATCTTCTTTCTCTGTGTTTCCTGAGCATTGTTTTGCTGGCTTCAATTTTGTTACTTATGACAGTGATAACGAGCTCGTGTTTTCAACAGGGGTATTCTTCATTGGCTGTGGCGTTGGCTCTGCCAGAATCAGGGTGTCTTGTTGCCTGTGAAAGGGATTTTAACTCTCTTGAAGTTGCTAAGAGATACTATGAGCTTGCCGGAGTCTCTAGCAAGGTGAGACCAAAAGATATCTTATTCAGTTGTTGCAAATAAAATTCTGCTTTTCTTTGGCTCGAAACGTTACTGTTTTATTCTTTTTCGTTGGCTGTTTTGTGACTGAAGTCTTGATTCTTATCTTAATAATACTGATACCATACTTGTAAAATGGTTTCTCAATTTATGTTTTGGCCTCTTGGACACCCTTATGACATGTTATTTGTTCTCTTGTCGACTCGATCAGTATCTATAAATCCAGTACTAGCAACTGCATGATTCTTCAATTTGTTTACTCTAGTCAGGTTATTGTGAAACATGGTTTAGCAGCAGAATCCTTAACATCCATGATTCAGAACGGTGAAGGATCCAGGTAAATACAGTAAGCTTCTTTCACTTTAGTGTTAAATATGGCTCTATTTGAAATGATTGCCTAAATTTCAGCTTTTCTTATTTGCAGCTATGATTTTGCATTTGTCGATGCTGATAAGAGGATGTACCAGGACTACTTCGAATTGCTTCTTCAACTTGTAAGACGAAAATCATAATACTAGTCTCTTTTCCGTAGTGGCTAAGGTGACTTTAGCGGTTATCTCTGTTGACGCAGGTCAGAGTCGGTGGAGTCATTGTGATGGATAATGTTCTTTGGCATGGACGAGTTGCGGATCCTATGGTATGCATCTTCTTACCGTAATCATGCTCAAGAATCTTCTCCAATGAGAAGAAAACCATAATTTTGTAACGATGAATTCAACAGGTGAATGATGCGAAGACTATCAGCATAAGGAATTTCAACAAAAGTTTAATGGATGATAAACGTGTAAGCATTAGTATGGTGAGTTTATTTATTTATTTCTATCACTTTGTGCTCCCAACAAAACGAGCTCTTCCAGACCCATGCTTGTTATTTTCACCTTTGTTTTGTGCACTAGGTACCAATCGGCGATGGTATGACGATATGCCGCAAGAGATAATCAACGGTTAAAACCACTTGGGTCGCAGTGAACCTGATCCAAAAGAGAAGTCTTTAAACATGAAGAGTCGAGCATACAGAGGAAAGAGCTGCGGTTAAATTTGGACTAAATCAGGAAGGTTCAAACAGAAGGTTCCTTCACACACAAAAAAAAAAAAAAAAAGGTTCCTTCATGTCATGATGGCTAAAATGTTTAAG
Source organism: Barbarea vulgaris (assembly GCA_963667165.1). Taxonomy (NCBI): domain Eukaryota; kingdom Viridiplantae; phylum Streptophyta; class Magnoliopsida; order Brassicales; family Brassicaceae; genus Barbarea; species Barbarea vulgaris. The sequence goes on along the minus strand of OY763888.1, from coordinate 32,818,671 downwards.
AGAATTTATCAATAGATAATCAAAATTACGTGGAAGCCTCCTTGTCTCACGTTACTAAAAATTACTTTAACATCTACAGAGCATTTGCCCATATAAACCAAGTCGGTAGGAAAATTTCATTGTTTTCATTTCGAGGCGAAAACATTTGATAAAACCAGCAAACCGAAGTTTACTTACCTTTTTTTTTTGCCTCCATACGGCGCCGTAAAAATAAACGACATGACGTTTCATGGCTTGGATTAAAAAAATGCGTGTAGTTTTTTTGTATTCTGCTTCGCTCGGAGGGCGGGCCAGCTGTACCACTCCCACCGATTCAAACGACACGTATTCACAAACTATGAGAAAATCCCCAAATCTCCTGAAATTAGGGTTTGCAACACTTTTGAACGCGAATCAAAAAATTTCCTCTCCAAATCACCACGAATATCTAGGGTTGATTAGATTTCTGGGTTTTAGAAACCTCTCTGATCGATCAATTTAACGTGATGCCATCGTTCTCCTCGTGCATTCCCTTCGTATTATTGGGTTTCTGCTTGATCGGCTTACAAGCAGCCGATGATCTCCCAGATAAATCCGGCGCCGACGTCTGCGCCGGGGTTTCGAGTTCTCGTGGGTGCACAATAAACTGTTTCCGTGCGGATCCAGTTTGCGGAGCTGATGGAATCACGTACTGGTGCGGTTGCCCTGACGCAGCTTGCCATGGCGCTCGTGTAGTAAAAAAAGGAGCTTGTGACGCAGGTAATGCCGGAAGTGCTTCTGTTCCGGGCCAAGCTCTGTTATTGATTCATATTGTTTGGCTCTTCTTGCTCGGATTCTCTCTTCTCTTTGGTGTTTTCTGAGTTAATTGCAGATTAGAGAAAGGACTTATCCCCTTTCGTTTGTAGCTTTGTTTTTTTTTTTATACTTTTATAGATCACACGTAGAATGGTTTTGCTATCTGTGTTTGTATGTGTAAGTTGAGTTGATTTCTTTATTGTTTTGCTTTCTGTGCTAAACTTATGTAATTGATTCTGTTGCAATATATTATTTATGAAGATTTGATCAGCAAATGCTTAATAGTTCAATACTATCAAATTTCATTTTTGGGTTTCTTTAAAGGATGAGTCTTTGGATTTTCATCTTCGTTTGGTTTGAGACCTGATCATGAAGATTGAGCATATTAATCCTTCAACAAGAACTAGAGTAATAGCTACACAAATGTGCATACTTTGAATCTCATGGGTTAGCTTGAATGGTTGTCTTTCTGTTTTAGCTCCAAATTTCTTCGAATCATCAGTTTCATTAAAGGCTTCTCTTTCTTATTTGAATCTTATCGGCTACTTCTGTTTCTGCTTTAGCTCTAAATGTTTCAAATTATCAGTTTGATTGAAGGTTCTCTACATTCTCTAGATCATCGGCGATTTGATTCCTATTCGGGTATGAAATCTGAAATAATGTCATTCGTTATGAATGAATCAAAGTCTGGAAGCTCATTTTGTCATAATCAGCTTGTGGTTCAGTGATTCCTAATCGAGATCAACTTTCTCCCATTTCCTCGACCAAGACATATCTCGGTCGAGACAATAAATGTCAATGCAACACAAAAGCAAGTAGTTAAAGTGTAACTATTGAGCTTACAACTCACAACCTCAGATGAATATGCAAAACCCTGAACGTGGCATTACGAAATTTTGGTCCTGCTCAACTCTTGGAGCAGTGGAACAATTTATAGTTTCTTCTTAATAATTCACAGAATCATTATTTATATTTAACAAGTATGTCATTCTATGAGTTTATTAACACAAAAATGCTACTTTTTTTTTTATTCAATGAGTTTTTTTTTAGTAAAGATTTCGTAGAAGAAGTGATTAAGACATCTAAAGCTAACCGAGAGAGATCGAGGGGTTTTGCTTGGTTAATGGATTAAGAAGAAGACGTTCGTTTAAGGAGAGAGTTCGTGGATAAGATTCAATGAACTTTGGAGATTTTACCCTTGGGTTGTTTGTTGAGCATAATGAACTCATTCTTGTATAATTACTTTTTTTGGTAATGTTATGTAATTTACTTCTTCTACCTCCTTGTGATTTACGAGTTCTGCTAGTGTATGCTGTAACACAGACCTCATACAGTGGATTGCCAGAACTCCTTTGGTCGAAACGTCGGGATATATTCTCAACTCGAGTAACATGAATTCGTAAAACTATAATCGTTTCATTTTCTTTATCGCAATTTTTTTTTTTAATATTTGGATCGATCTCAAGATCGTTACCAGTTGGTGCGTGTTGTTGTAGATTCTCAACAGATTTTAATCACGGATACAAAATACTGGATTTAAAGGAAATTTCATTGCCAATGTTTGCTCACTCTCAAACAATAAAAATTAGTAGTATATATGCTAAGCAACATTATAAAATTTAAATTACTTTCGTCGAGGGATGCATGCATTTTAAAATTGATTTCATTTCTCTATTTTTTTAATTATTTTTTGGGTATGCGTGGCTCACGGACATATCATCATCACCATCGTTATTCGTAGCTCAGTCTAATATCACATCTGCTCCTCACATGTAAATATGCAATTATATGATTACATTATGTGATCTATAGGTAAATAGCCCTCGCTGATTTCGATGGCTTTTTTCACAGCTATGGTATATATAGGCTAACGACTTTAGCTGACATGCTCCTGGTTTTTGCTTAGTTTTACGAACTATAAATGTTAAAAATCTATAGATTTCTTTCCCTTTTCAGGTTATGATTCCTCGCAAAAGTAGCAATTCGTATACATATATACACACATACGCATGAATAATCGTTTTTTAACTTGTTGTACAAAAAAAAAAAAAAAGGAATAATCGTTTCTTAGCTAATACCAAAGACAAAATAATGATGATATATGGGCGTCTTTGTTATAGTTATAATGTACGTATTAGACAAAACTATTTGTACATATTTTATATATTTGCTTCATATTCATGCCTGCATGCATTCACGTTCGTATATATAAGGTCACTTCTCATAATGTTGAAATACCTAAAATTAATTCCAACCCTTCCAAAAGGCTATAATGTTTTTATTCTGTAATATCATTAGTGAATTACTTGAATGTATATAGTTTTATAGTGTGACATTCTACCAATACAATATCAATATCAATATAGTATCTTTTTCAACTCATCTTGGTACTAGCTATAAGCCCTAGATTTGATGATATATAGACTAATTAATGTTTGTGACTATATGCACAAATCATAGGAAAAAAAACAAGAACATGTTCGCACACATATATACATGATACGGTATCAAAATCGTGTATGTGATCTATAATTATCATCACATTGTATTAGTAGCTTAGTTATTTTCACCTTTAGTTAAAAATCTTGATATAACAAACGGAATGCAATTAATCACACGCATAGTCACACCGAACAAGACCTAACATTAACAATCTAGAGCGTGTACATGTGTGTGAGTTGTGCAATGGTCCAGACAAGAAACCAGTTTAGACAATAAAATTTCAAATAGAAAACATTTACTTCTGTAACAATTAATGCATCAACGATCTGTGTGAAAACAGATCACACCTTTTCAGTCTTACCTAGATGAAAAAAGAGCTCTTCTTTTTAAAAGATAAAATATTTAATATAAGATATAAGATATAAAAAAAAAAAATCCATTTTTGACTCTGTCCATCTCCTGCAAGCTGCAAAATCTGCTTGACTAATTAAGCAGCAGCAACAGCTTCAGAAATGCAGAAGTAACAGGACAGCAGCCATATCAAATAATAAACTAAACAAAGTAAAAAGATGGATAACCATTTAATGTCATTTATACACACAATGCTGTTATTATACATATTATATATATATGTATGTATATATATACACATTTTTCACTTTTCTAAGACATCCCATATCTTCTGATTAGTTTCTGACCAGAGGGACATATATACATGAGTTTTTAAGTTTTACACTGATCCCTATCCGAAGGATCTGTTCTGCATAGACAGACCAACCATAGCTAAATATAAGACTTATCAAGGAAAAAGCTTCAAGCTTTTCTGAAGAACAAGTCAGAATCTAAACAAAAGACTTCACTAGAATCAATTTCCCCGAATCTTTTTTTTTTTTTCCTTTGGTTCAAATTAAAATTGGAATCTATAGAACATGTTATTAATTTTCTTGATAATATCATTAAATCTTGAAAGACATCCTTGTGTCATATATATATATATATATATATATATGTATAATTACCATATAATATATATATGTAGAATATATGATGTGTATTAATTATAAAAAGTGATTAATTCTCATAATCATATTCATCTATCCAAATCGAAAGACAAAGAAGACTTTCCTTTCTTTGTAAAGAAGTGATGATCTTCAACATTTGCAGCTTCCATTGCTACCAAAGACTCATCATCACTGCTCACTAACCTCAGCTGGAGGAGAGAACCAGCAGCACCAACCATAGAAACACCGCCACGTGGCATACTACCACCGGAAGAAGACGACTCTTCCTCCGTACTATTTACACTTCCTCCTCCTTCTCCAACGCACTCCATATCAACTCCAAAGAGCCTAAGCCTCTTCCCACCTCCTCTTGAAGCCATAGCAGCCACTTGTGCTCTCCTTTGCATCATGACCGGCACAGATTCAATCACAGCCGTTGGATTATGATTCCTCTCCATTGACCTCACATAGTATCCAATTCCTAGATCTCGTTGATGAAACCGATGATGATAAAGGTTATCATAATTTGTTGGCATCTGAGGAGGGAAAGAGTAAAACCTAGGGAACATAGCTCCGGCGAATTGGTGATGAGAAGTTTGATGATGATGATCGGGAATCTTAGGTCGTCTCCTCCAATCGATGAAAAGCTTATCTTTATGAAGAGGATCTCTCTGAAAAGAAACGATGTCTCCAGCATCAAGTTTCTTGTCTTTAACGAAACGGCTCCAACCTTTAGTCATGACATAGCTTTGGCTACTGTTCCAGTAAGAGTAACGGAACCTCCATGAGTTTCCACTTCGATCTTCGAAGTTTAGAAGCAAACCTTTGTTGTCGTTTGTTGATGAATTGTCTAAAGGGAAGTATCTCTCTGCGTGTTGCTTTGGGATCACAAGTCTGTTTAGTTTCCCTACGTCGCTTGGTGTTACTACTTTGTCGAACATGTGTTCTCTCTCCATTGATGAACAAGCTTCTAATTCACTTGGCTTCTCTTCTTGATCAATATTCATCTTCTTCTTCTTCAAGAATCTCTCAGAGAGAGGTAAAACCCTAATTTGGAGAATTGAGGATAAAAGAGGAGAATTGGAGGAGAGAAATAGTATGGTGGTGGATGAGATTGACCTAATTTTACAAATATAGAAAGTGGGTTTTTGCCTAACTTCACTGATTAGCACGATTCTCTCTTAATTGAAGCTTTCTCTCTCTACTGTTTATGGAGCAATAAGCTATTCAATTCCAAGAAAGGAAAACCAAATTAGGAACAATCTCTCAAGAACAAGGACCAAGGAAGGTAGAAGAGAGAGATAGAGAGAGAGGTCATGTAATATAAGATTGATAGAGATATGGGTATAGAGGAGAGATATGAAAGAGGGGGGGGACCCATGAACAATCTGGTTCTGTTCATGTGAGCTTCTTGTCCTTTTTCTACCATCCTCGTTTCATTTTTCTCCATATGGACATTTTCATTTACATTTATTTGGCTTTTTTCTTTTTCCGTAATATGTTTTGGTTTACAAATAAAATCTATGTTTATACTTTATACCATTCTCAAAATGTTAGAGGAATTTTTATGACTAGTCTTCATAAACATAATTAATCGGTGTGAAAATATATATTGAACAAAAGGACAAACTTTACATACCATTTTCTTTTGGCTCTAACTAGTTAATATATAAGCCCAATTATAATAATATTTTAAATGAGAAAATTATCAAATGGTAGTCATTCGCAAAGAAGAATTAAGAAAATACTCCCTCTGTTTCATAATATAAGTCATTTTAGAAGTTTTGTTTTGTTTCAAAATATAAGACGTTCTCATATTTTTATGTAGCTTTTTACTTTATTAAATATTGTGTGACCAATAATGATTTACAGTTTTTTTTTTAATTGGTTAAATTGTTTTTTCTATATATTAATTAATACTTTTTAAAAGAAAAAATAATTTTGTAATATGCGTGTTTTAACCCAAAACGACTTATATTTTGAAACGGAGGGAGTATGAAATATAGTAATAGTGTGTCATAAATTCTGAATATGAGAAATATATATATGTTTGTTATTTGGGTTGGTAAATCAGTATGCTACGTATAAGTTTATATTAGTTTGTTTGTTTCCTTATGAAGTTCAATTGTAAAACCACAAATAGAAAATTTTATATAAACTATTGACAAAAAAAACATTATTTACTTCAGATGGAATGACCACAGCTGGATTTTTTTTTTTTTTTTTTTTTTTGCCAACCCGTCAAAAGATTTCATGTATTAATCCAAGGAGTATACAACTAAATGGTTGGGATATGAGGAGAAATATATGATAATGTTGTGGGCATAGAAATAGAGTTTTGTTTTTGTTGAAATAAACAAAAAATAAATTCTAAACAAAAAATAAATTCTAAAAGATAACTAAAGAGAAGACTTTTGGATTTTCATGAACAGTGAATAATAAATGCTAATTATTGAGGATCTGTGGTAAGGCTTTTTGGGATGGGCTGCCTCTCAAATTGCTTTTACAAGGACAAGATGACATTATGTTTTGTAGTTTTGGTCTTTACTGTTGACTTTTTATATGTTTGCCCAGTCTTATTTAGAGGAAATAATTCGGAAAAAAATAGGTGAAAAACTCATATATACATAATACATATGTACACCTAATTGACAGAACAAAACCTTTGTATAATGCATCTGTAAATGTGATGCAAATGTTGTAACACATGCATGCTAGAAACATGTAAGAGATCCTTTCGTTCTTTTTATCACATTCGCCATTTTTGTTATTAGAAACATTATTATACATATATACAAGCCTTAATTAAGTTTATATAGGGGTAAAAAAGGCTTATATATAAATATAATCTTTAACGAAAATAGGCTTACTTATATACATACGATAGATATTTGGGGTCTTCATTCTTAAGTTTGAACCTAACAAGTTTACTAGAAGAGAAAAGTTAGGACCTGACGACTTAAACTCATACCCATCTTTTTTGGAAACCATGATTACAGTTTACGGACCTAGCTAGATTCCGTTTATTTTTTATTTTATTTTATTTTTGTTGTTGTTGTGCCTAATAGATAAGGTCTACGTATTACGGGGAATTGTCTTGTGTCTCCTCGAACTTATAAAACTAAATGAAAGCGATTCATCACCATCTCCGACTCTGAAATGGTGGGCTGGATTTTGTTTTATTTTTCCATTATTTACTAGTATCTATCAATTGTCATGCATAATTTGCTTCATTCCTTTAATGAATATTTTTTTAATTAAGTTCACTTTATGAAGCTGAAAAATCAAGGATACAACTATAATTAACAAGAATAAGGAAGGAGAACACTGACGCTTACAAATTGAATAAACATTGGTAAAATAAGCTGAAATCTCAAAGGAGGATTTATATGTTAACAGAAAACATGCTTTAATCTCCTGAACAGAATAAAATAAAAATTAATCGTGCTTTAATCTTTATCTATATATGATATCACGTGAACAAAATATATAAAATCATACTAGTGTAGTTCTCGTGGACCGACCAAAGTATCTAGAGTTATAGGGATGGAAAGATGTAAGTATATTTTTTTGTTGAAGGATTTGAAAATTTTTAAAAATCAAAATCGAAAATCGATACAATTTAAGTTTTGTGTACAGCTCATTATGTAGACCGACATCACGTAAACAATACACTATACAGATGTTGTTCTAGAACAGGACACGTGGCATTCACATGACCCCTCCCAATGAAAAAAAATACAGTATATAAGCATGTTTTAAAAATTTAACGTAAATTCATGTTAAATCTTATCGTTATTTACGTACGTGGTAAGTGGTCCTGAGAGAGACAAAGCACCATTCATGTCCCTCTGGCTAAGTTCGGCTTAATTAAGGGTGAACAATCAGTTAAGTAAGTCTTAATTAAGGCTGGAATTAAACAAACGTTAAAGTTGATGTTTTATTTTTGAATTTTAAATATTAAATTTAAGAGTAGGTGAAACTCTTGAAAGAACATTGATCCAAGTGGTCCAAACTCTCATCTCACATCATGTAATTGAGTGGTCACAAAACTTTCAGGCGATAACCTGTTCCTTTTTTCTGGTTTGATCGTTCTTCATCAGAGATTATATAAATTTATCATACCTAGCTCTATACATACTCATTAACTTATAATAATATGGTAGTGACTTTTGTTTTTGTTTTTGACAATATAATATATGGTACTATAATATACATACTTGCCACTTTTTCTTTCTTTATTTCATGACAACACCTCCAAAATTAGATTATATTAGTTTATTTACAACAGTTACTCGGTCCAAATATTACTCTAACCGGATGGCCAGTGGGATTTCTTTTTTTACAAAGTCATAATGACGAATAAAACAAATTATTTCTAGAATCTGAATAAAATGGTGAAAATTTGATATGAAATGTTTAATTTATAGAAATGGAGGAAACTAGGAAGGAGACGTCGTAGCCTCGCCCTTTTCAAAGCATATACCCTTATAGCCAGGGGACCTATCTATAATTCTATTATTATTTTATAAATCTTCCTTTTCATTCTAGATTTAAATTTGAATTGTTCATCCAAATGAAAAAAAAACTTTGTCATGCCCATAGATACACTATGATGTGGGGGAAAAAAGAAAGAAAAAGAGATACACTATGATGTGGGCTTATCATTAATGGAGAAGACGCTATATACATTATATATAATTTATATCATAATTATTCATACTATGCTAACTAAGAATATTGGAGAATTAATCCACTTTGTTGTTTAATACAATTGTTTCATGACAATTCACGGAAATATACGATGCAATACTTTAGAACGAGAGATACATTTGTAAGAATTTGATGTGATCCCTAACCCAAAATTATTTGTACAACTCATAAATATCTGAAACCATAATTAAAAAGTAAAGAAATGGTGGAGAGTGATATGGTGGAGGTAAGAGTGAGTATGTGTGGAGATATGCGAGATGAGTATTAAAAGAAGGGTTTAGGGTAAGGACCACTACTTATTAATAGAGAGTAAACCCAAGCTTTGCATTGCACTTAACTCTTTTAAATGTCTACTTGCTCTTTTTATATTGTTATTTCTTTCACCTACACCATGACTACTAACTAACCCTATTTTTTGTCCACTAGAGGCTCTACCTCATTTCAAAATTTTCCATTTAAATTAGTGTTTTATTGAGCTTAAAATACAGTTTTATTTACTTAAGTCGGAAGAAGATAAGAAAAAAACTCTTTTTCCACTCTTCTTATCGAAAGGGAGGTTTGTTTCACCATCTTACTCCGCTAAGAAATTCGTGTTTTAATGCTCAAAAGTCTTGAAGACATTGCGAACTATTTATGTTGTCCGATCGTCTTTAATGACAGCAGCATTGGATATCGATTTTATATCGATCATTTCTGAAATATTTTGGCAAAAGTTTTTGGGTTTTATTTATGATGATTATCGTCACTCTATCTTATATTTGAGTTGTACTTTAATTTATGTAGCAAGTGTGTACTCCTTGCCAAAATGTCCTCCACTTGTAACTTGATGTTTTCATTATAATGAGAGTAATTTGATTGACAAAAAAAAAAAAAAAATCTAGCTAGCTAATGATCGTCATGCGAAGAAGAATATGATTTTCGAATATTGATTTACCAATTTTCTCTAGAATATTGATGATTACATTTTATCTGTGAACGATGCTGCATGATATTCCTTTGCTGATACATAATTTTAAATCACTACGAAAACAATATTTTTTGATTGAGGTCTGCATGTGGGGGATCAATACAATAATATTTCGAAGGTTAATGAATTAGGGTTTGTCTTCTTCTTTTTTTTTTGGTTCCAAGTAATTAAATGTAGTGTAGGATTTTGGACCGAAGGGACATGTACATTCGTGTTAATCAAATCTAGTATCATATGTTACACACCGCGACCATATTATGGGAGAGGAAAAGGAAAGGAAGATAACAAAATGTTATTTGAGATTATATATAGATACGATAAGTCGCAATCAAAGAAGGTAGTGGTGATATAAAAGGCGGACCATTTTATTTAATAGTGATAATAATAACAAAATTGGAGGATGGATGGTGCGATAATGGCGACAACATGTTCCAACTGTCATTTGCCCCCAGGGTCTAGGACTCTCTCTCTCTCTCTATCCCTAGCCAACCCTTTCGTCTTTTTTAATTTAATTAAATAGATCACTTAAATTAATTATTCAAAAAAAAACTTTACTTATAGCATGAGCATGGGTCTTGGAAAGTTTCATATGTGGATAAAAAAAAAAAATCTTACTTTGGTATCTAATTCCGAATTGCTTTTATGCTGATAGCAAAAGCTTTATACGTTCGAGCATTGATTTTGTCCACATTATTCTCGGACTTGGCTTTGTATAGTGGTTCTTTTCTCGACTTTTGTTTAATTTGATTATTTCAGCTCAGTGATGGCGGCCATCAAGAATATTCCATCTATATAGGAAACAAATCAACATAACTAGTTTAGGAAATTATCAGGACTCTTATATATTGAAAAGAAGATATAACCTACTGAAATCTATATATATGATCATCAATTTAAAATTTTTAATCAGGAACTTTTTTTTTTTTTTTTTTTTGGTAAAAAAATCAGGAACTTTATCTTCTTCTTTTTTTTTTTTATTGACAAAATCAGGATTTTTATCAGATAACATTTTTAGACGTGTAAGATCAACTCGATGATGTATAACATAGTTTTAGTATTGACTTGACTTCATCTCTTGGCATTAAGGTTCGCACACACAATAACCATATGCATAATTCTTTTTAGATAGTACATTTGGTGGTTTCATAAATTGACCGTAGAATAAACGTATTAGAACAGAAGAAGAAAAAAAGATAGAAGAAATTATAAAAATATAGATGCAAAATATATGAAGATGGGGTAGGTTTTGTATGGGAAGAGGACCGGTGCAGAGGAATGAAGCCCAAGTTAGCTGAAAGGGAAGATTCAATATAATTGTATGCAAAATTGGATGTCTTCATTATTACTTACAATTTCATGAAATTTTTCTTGTTATAATATATATCAAAATATTATTCTTTAGCATTATAACACGTGTAAGAACCTTCACATTTACTGTTCATACTTCATAGTATCAAATTATCAATACATATACATACAATCTTTCAATATATATATATATATATATATATGGCCTCTGCAATAGCTGAAAAAGTCAGCTGCTCATGATCCCAGTCTCGAGGTAATATATACGCATAAGACATTCATTCATCGATCGAATACTTCCACAATTAACCACACCGCACGCAGGCGTACAATACATATATATATATAGGTGTATCTACAGGCAAATGTGCATATAATGTAGGGCATGTCGTCAATATGTAATGAGTGGAGTTGGATCTGGAGTACATATTCGGATATATTTTCTTTAACATAAGAATTTTTTTTTTTTCCTATGTGATATTATCTCAACATGCTCTAACTTTTCTAGGAAAATATTAGTTCAAGCTTTCTACAAATATATTTCTTTTGTTTGATAGAAAAAAGTGATTATGATATAACTAAAACCAAGTCAGTGAAGTTTACCATGTTATTGATCGAGATACGGCACATTATGTTAGAAAACTGTCATTTGAATTAAGTAGTGGCTTAAAATAATATATAAAATACACACTAATACATTGGAAATTCATGAACTTAAACACAACTCACTTAGTCACTTGACACACACAATTGATTAACTACTAGAAAAAAAAAACTCACTTGATCATACTGTAAAATTTTGGATATTAATTTATGTTATGATCAGAAAGATTCGGTACACATGAAAGATGTAATGAAGAGGAAGGTGAAGGTGGTCCAACCAAATAAAGACGATAGATAAAGATCAAAGAGACTCCATTGTCCCTTCACAAATCTGATCTATCTTCGTTTCTTTGGTTTGGTCGCTATCCCTTCTCCACCAACACATTGCCAAAATTTTGTAAATGCTAGTTATTAATATCTTCCCCTGTGAAGAGTGTGATCATTTCATTGGCCCAATTAATATGCGCCAATGTAAAGCCCATTAGTAGCCTATCACAAAGTCATAATTTGTAGGCCGTTTCGAGTAATCCTTCCGTTTTGTAGCGTTTAATATTTCTTCTGCCCTCGTTTTTCCAAACTGTTTTGGGCCTAAACCGGATCTAATGGGCTTTCCTTGTCGCTGAGGTACGTGGCACTTTCACATGATAAGTAGAGCTGGTCCGGTCCCATTGACATTGATTGTGCCAGGTCAAATGGTGATGTGGCATTAACAAACGATTAGTTTAATTATCGATTGTCAGATTATGTATCGCCGTACCAAAAGATCATGTCGAAGTAGTCATTAGCGATAACTATTCTTTTTTTTACGGCATTAGCGATAACTATTCATTTAAATATTTTTTTAAGTATATCCTTAAATTTTTAATGTATTAATATTTGTATACGTCACTCAAAAATCATGAAGATATCTTGTTACTGGTAACATCTACGGTTAATTTTGACTTTTAAACAACGTTATATGTGAAAAACATGTCGATATATCAATCCAATGGGCCATGGCTCCAATGGTGGCATTAACATTAACATAGTGAACAAAGATGTCGACTCCATCACTGCGGTCTTTTTTAAAAATGAATGGGCTTAGTAAAAAGAAGCCTAACTATATTTTGACAATACTGTTATAACTTTAACCCGTTAAATTGAATGTGTGCTTTTCTACTTTTTTTCTAGTGAAATATACATAAATTTTGACTAAAACAATAAAATGAATATAATTTTATTTTTTTTGGTTGCGTGCCTATCATTACAATAGAATGTCATCACAGCACTACCGTAAAGATAAATTGAATTAAAACAAAACTTTTCGATTTCGATGACACATTCAAACAACAATTAAATTAAAAATCAGACCCCCCGCAGATTCTTGAAATCTACTGGAACATATTCATAGAATCTAACATGTTAGTTTCAAGAAAATAAAAAATAAAAACATGTTAAGAAATAAATGATAAAAAAAACTAACCAAAAAAAAAAAAAAAAGTCCAAAAAGAACCATATATATATATTGAGATCTATTGTTGAAATTTGAAACTAACTTATAAATTAGAGTAATATAAAATTATTGAAAATAGCTATATTTTTGCTAGATTATACAGAAATTATGATAACAATTTTATAAGGTAAGAATTAATAAATAATTAAAGATAAAAAAAAAAGAAGAAGAAGGTAATATTCTGAGATATTTCCTACGTATTTTCCTTGTGGAATTTGGATTCAAGACGTCAATTTCTGAAGGTCTTCTGGACTACAAGTAAGAAACTCTTTGCTCATAAGCTAATATCAAATCTCAATCCCCACACACACAAAACAAAACAAAGAAAAAAAAAAAAAAAAAAAAAACAAGTTGATTGCTTTACTGTAATATTATATATAATCCAATCACTTACTTCATCGTCTCCTTTCATTAAACAAAAACAGTTTTGATGTTGTAAAAATCCAGAAGAAGAAGAACCAAAAAAAAAAAAAAAAGATTTGATTTTTCTCTGCCCACTGTTTCGTTCGTTCGTTAAAATCTGTGAGTTAGTAATAGAAAACAATGGAGGTTGATTCAAGGAAGGATCCGAAAGTCTAACGGGTCAAAACCCGGATGGAGAAGGCACGACTTGTGGGTGACTACGAACTTGGCCCGAGAATTGGGTCTGGTTCGTTCGCGGTGGTGTGGTTAGCGAAGCATCGATCGTCTGGTTTAGAAGTCGCTGTGAAAGAGATTGATAAGAAACTTCTTAGCCCTAAAGTCAGAGATAATCTTCTTAAAGAGATTTCGATTCTTAGCACTATCGATCATCCCAATATTATCCGATTTTACGAAGCCATCGAGGTTTGCTTCTTCTTCTTCTTCTTCTTCTTCTTTTTGTATCTCTTCTTCTAACTGTTTGAAACTTGGGTAATTGAAATTGAAATTGAAATTGAAGTTGGGGATTTTGGATTCGAATTTTGTAGACTGGAGATAAAATATTCCTAGTATTGGAGTATTGTAGTGGAGGTGATCTTGCTGGTTACATCAATCTCCATGGCAAAGTATCAGAAGCTGTTGCTAAGCATTTTATGAGGCAATTGGGTAATCAAAATTTTATCTTTTTTTTTTTTTTAATTAAAAAAAGGTCCTTTCATGTTTCTAATTAGGTCTGTGTTGTTGTTTTGGTAGCTTTGGGGTTGCAAGTACTTCAAGAGAAGCATTTTATTCACCGAGATTTAAAGCCTCAGGTAACTTTAAAAACGCCTTTGATTCTCTCTTACTATGGTTAAAAAACAAAAAACAAATCACGGCTTTGTCCTTCTTTCATTTGTTCAGAATTTACTTTTATCTTCGAAGGAAGTAACTCCATTGCTAAAGATAGGAGATTTTGGATTTGCAAGGTAATGATTACATCTTTGTATCTCCAAATAATGTTTCCTCTTTATGGAAAGGCCTTAGTTTTGTGACATCCACTGTTTGGTATGTTATTTTGTAGGTCTCTTACACCGGAGAGCATGGCGGAAACTTTTTGCGGTTCTCCATTGTATATGGCTCCAGAAATTATCAGGAACCAAAAGTATGATGCAAAGGTGAAGAAACTTTCATCAATTCCAGAAAATATTTGATTTTTCAAAAAAAAAAAAAAAAAAAATTCTCATTATTTTCAATGTGTAATGGATGTTTCAGGCTGACTTATGGAGTGCTGGTGCGATTTTGTTTCAACTTGTTACTGGAAAACCACCTTTTGATGGAAACAATCACATCCAGGTTCATTAGCCTAAACCGATTGAATTGCCTCAGTATGTGATTGTGAACTTGTAGTCAACTTATTGTGATGGTCTGATCTCTACAGCTTTTTCATAACATTGTGAGAGACACTGAGTTGAAATTTCCTGAAGATGCTTTGAATGAGATTCATCCAGATTGTGTTGATCTGTGCAGAAGCCTTCTCCGTCGAAACCCAAGTATACTTCTTCTTTTTTGTCTACTTATTATTATGATCAATCAAATCACAACTCAATTTTTTAAATGTAAAACTTGGGGCTTTTGACTGCAGTTGAACGCTTAACATTCCGAGAGTTCTTCAATCATATGTTCCTTCGAGAACCAAGGTAATGTCTGGAGATTTTGACTAAACAATCTTGATCATTAAAAGATTTTAACTGTCTCCACTTAATTTGTCATACCAAATGTTGTTAGACAAATGCCGGATGCTGAGCGTTTTGATTCTACTACCTCTACGGGGAAATCATTGTTGCCCTCCGCACAACCAAGTAGTACAAACCGTTTAAAATCAAGTGCAGAGAATGTCTACAAACATGGGAGTTCCTCTAGTGCCTCAAATTCTCAAACTTTAATACCACATATCTCTTTTGAGAAGACTAGAAAAGACACTGAGGGACAATGCTCATCTAACCAAGCTGGAGGTTTGTTATTCGCAGTTTGTGTCTAATCTCTATTGCTTTTTATAAGCTCGATTTACTCAGAATCGCTTGCTATTGTGTTCATGCAGTTGCTGACTCACTTGAGCTCATAGAGAGAGAGTATGTACTTGTAAACCGTCCTTCTGCCTCGCTGGAAGGTTCATCAGATTGTTTCGACGCATCATTGCAAGATTCCGGGCTTCCTAATTTCTTACCCAGGAATGAGAAAGTTTCATCGAGCTCACTTGAAGCGCAGAGACCATTATCTGATGTGTCAGCTCCGCGACCAGCAAGCGGATCATATCTGTTAACAGAAATACAACGCTTAACGATTGTTCATCCTCCAACTAAGCTCCAACTTTTGCATCAGTATGCACAAGTACTTACAGAACTAGCTCGTGAGATGGTAATTTTAACTCCTAATCTCTCGGGTCCTGAATGATAGCATTAGAGCTTCTAACACAGTTGCATACAGGGCATTGCAGGACAGGTAAAGGAATCTTTTGCTGTTACGCTAGTCGTTTTAGCTGTCTGGACAAAAGCTTTAGAGATATGTGATTCTTGGATGATGTCCGTTGGAGAGAATAGAGTGGACCCCCCAGATCCAACCACAGCTCCTGAGACAATTCCAGATTTACATTCACCTGCACCAGCTAAAACCTGGGTGACACAAGAGTTTGTTACCGCGTTTAATCAAGCCGAGAATTCATCAACTCAACTAAACGAAACGAGCGGTTAGTACCTAACCAAGCAATTCCCTGTTATGCTTCTTTGCAATTATCTGAAGGCATCTACTTCGTTTAATCGCAGCCACTAGTCATATGCCTGATGCCATGGAAACAATATACGAGAGGGCACTAGCATTCGGCAAGAGTGGTGGGGTAAGTTTCCATCTTTTACCATTTTGTTCTAAAGCCTGAAACTTCATGTAAAAAGCTTCCTCCGTTTATCAACCCATTTGTCCTAAAAGTCTGAAACTTGTTTGGTGGCTTGACTGTCCAACTTATTAAATTTCAGGCTGAAGAATATTTGAATAACAAAGAAAGTGCAGCAACATTATACAATAAAGCAATTCTTCTACTCTCCTTTATAATCGAGGAAGCAGTGACTCTATCTCTAAACCCTCCTTTCTCATTAACCCTTGACGACAAGAAGCGTATTCTCTACTACATCTCTAACTTGCAGCATCGTCGGTCTCATCTTTAGCTAAAACGACCACGACATTGTACAGAAGAAACTTTCATGGCTCTGGTTTGAGTCCAAGTTTATAACATTTGGGGTTTTTTTCTTTCTCTTGAAATTTCGAAACGGTTACTTCTATATTGATGATGCTGTGACCAAAAGTATATTTGCCTTCCCACATTGTATAGTACAAATATCAATAGCTTAAAAGTACCAAAAATGCAAGCTTTGTCAATTCTGTTTTTCTACTTATAAGTTATTTTTAGCTAATTGGACTGTGGGGGTTTTTGTGACCAAAAAAAAAAAAAAAAGGACTGTGTGGGCTTATTCTGTGGCCCCATCAGTAGTATTATAGGCCCATATGGCTATAGAGCAAAACTAAAACAATGGTTGCTTTCTTAAACTTTCTCAGTTTTCACCGTCACTAATTATTCTCAAAGAATCTAATCTGTTGATCTTAATAATAATCAGTTAGTCACACACCATAGACAATAATACTTAATACATTGACAATGAGCAGAAAGTCAACCATTGAAATAGAGACAAAAGTCAAACCATGATGATGAAATATCATAAAGACGCATTTAATTAAATGGGACCCAAATCCACAAAATACCCAAACCCTAAATGATATGATCGAATAGTCCAATCATATACGAACAAACCAGAATTTAATTCCGTCAGTCGGAAAACGAAATAACGAAAAACGAATTTTTTTTTTGTTTCCCTCCTAATTCAGAAAAATGATTAAAGGAGAAAAAAAGATACCATTTTGTCAGCTGTTATATTTCTTTTGGAATTTTATGTTAATCAAATCAAATCGTCGGAATATCGAAAATCTGATGCGCCGCCGCCGTAATCTGGTCCGCCGATTCTAAGTCGCAGTCATCTTCCATCTACTCCAACAAAATTGGGAAAAATAAAAATCCAATATTTCTTATTAAAGATTTAATTTTTGAGTATTGGGCTTCTGTTAATTGAAGTGCAAAAATGGGAAGTAGTGTGTACCTTGAGGTTGAAGGAATAAGAGACAGAGGAATGTGATGAAGATGCGATATTGAGATGAAGAACAGTGAGTCGAAGCTTTTCGAGCGAAATGATTCCTTTGAGAAGTTGTCCTTGTTTCTTCAGACATTGAACTTTCAGGCTCACGTGGTTTTGTATCACTATGGCTTCGACTTTGGGGATGCAATTTTGATCTTCCTGGGTCGTCCACAACTCGTTCGACGAAATGCCTAAGAGATGATTATTTGTGTTTTCTACTACGTGACTGCTTTGTTGTTGCGTTCTCTTTTGCGATTCAAGAGATTGTATGATTTGCTCGAGGACCTTAGCATAGTTTATCGCTCCTCCTACTATGGACGCTTGGTCTCCCTGCAGAACAAATTTAAGGGATTTTGATAAGGTGTTGACGATAAAGGTTGAAACTTTCATGTATTTTTTGTTTGTTATTACTCGTTGGATATAGGAAGGTGGGAGAAGAGCACGGAGGGAGTTGATATGTTCGTTCATTTGACGCCGTCGATTACGTTCAACAGCAATGTGGTTCATTCTTTGATTCTCTATCTCTTCATCGTTTTTACTTGGTTTAGTTTTCCTTCTCTTTCTCTTTTCTCGATTCGTTTCTGGAGGCAGCAAGTGGCTGATTTTGCGTTTGCGTCTTGAATTGGCAGTGTGTGGTGTTGAGGAAGAAGAAGGGATTATCATGTTTGCTTGGCTAAAGGGAAGTTCATGGCTTGGCAAAGCTTGATTGGCTCCTTCCATGGATGATGCTGAAATCGGGTTCTGATAAAACCAGTTGGTCTCAGATTGGACGGGTGAATGAAAGTCTGGATAGCTTCCGAGTTCCCAAGGCTCTTTGAAGGTTTGAAGAGACATTAGCGTTAGAAAGTTTGGCTCTTTGAATGAAAAAAACGACATGGGGTCTTCACTTTGCAGCATTTGTAGAAATGGAACTGTATCTTGTAAGCTTTCTTCTTCTTCTTTAAAGGCAAAGCTTTGAGCCTCTGCAATTCCTTGAACTTGTAGGCTTCTCATATCCGATTTTCGATCCAAAAACTACAAGAAAGACAAAGGAATGAGTTTACGGGGTGTGGCGCGAATGAATGAAAGAGAAGTGTAAGCTAATTCTACTGTGAGTTTGTTGGGACCTGGTGGCTTAGGACAGAGAGATAAACAAAAGTAGAAGGGGAAATGGAATGTTTTCAAAGAGAGGGAAACATAATTGGTTGCAGAAATTGTTATTGTTTTCTATAAAACAAACAACAAAAGCATTAAATGCAAAGCATCTAGACTAATTAGGAATGAGTAAGTGCAAGTCCATGTCTCTGAGTCTAGAAAAAATATGATTCAAGGGAAGAGAGGAGATTGAAGAAAGAGAGTAAAAGCTTTCTAAATTAAGCAAAAGATACATACACAGGGGTTGAGGTGTCCTTGAAACCTCTCCATTTGAGAGCTCTTGATTGATATGTAATAATAAATGCTAATAATTCAACAAAGAAGCAGAAGAGGAAACTCATGTACTCTCTTCTGATTCTGAGCCTTTCTGGACTTGTAACTGTTAGCTTTATATAGAAGAACTGTGAGTCTCTCTTTAGTAGCTATTGAGTAGAGTGGAAACAGAGGAGCTGTAAAAATACAAAGAGGTAAGAAAATAGATACATTTGAGTACCGTAAGAGTTGGTGAGGCTGAGCAGAGCAGAGCAGAGAGATAGATTATTGGTGGAGGCAGTTTTGTCAGGCAGTGGAGACAGAGACTTTTGTGGGGACATTCTAAATTACACAGAAGAAGAAGGTAAAAAGGGACCTTTCATGGGTAAGAGAGCTTCCATTGGGTTTGTGTCATCTTTCTCATTATGTCTCAATCATCTTTTCTTCACTATACTCATAACATCATACATTACACCACATCATTGCTTTTCTTAAATGCTCAAAAAGCTTAACTTTATTCAGAAACTATGCTTGCCTCCATCTTGTTGTAATGATTCAAATCAAAATTAAGAGCTTTAATATAGTTAAGGTTTCTAAAGTGTGGCATTTTGTCTTTTACTAAGCAACCAATACATAAAGCTAATATCTTGATTACAATAAAAGGTTGACTCTATAGATATAATAACACTTGAGGAATCTTAGCTATTGATGCCTTTGCTTCTCCGGCATTATACAGTGTATGTCCTATAAAATGTGTCCCAAATTCATATCCGTCCTGTAACAAAGAAACAAAAATTTAGACTTTCCATAGTTAAGGAAGACCTTAGAAACCTTATCAACAAATTAAAACTCCAAAAGAATTTTGATTCCATTTTATCAATTGTGTACTGTGATATGGTTGTTAACTGTAACACACGAGCTTTGGTTACTTGCTCTCAGGACAAACATGCCCCACTCTTTTTGGTAGGCCTATTGTTTAATATAAACCCTAAAGATTCTGATTCTTCTATAGTGCAAAACCTCTAATCTCAAATAAAATGATGTCCTTTTAGTTACCTTTTTCAAGACGGGACAAAAATAAAAACTTCTTCATTAAAAAAAAAATATATATATATATATATATGGCATATGTCACAACAACAATGTAATGGAGAGAACACGAGAAAGCGAAAAAGGATTGAAATTTGATCATGAAAATGACAGAAAACCAGAGAAATAAACCCTCTCGAGTTGTTTTAACGCTCGATTTGTATGGTAACGTGGCTGATACGACACTCTCTCCAGATGTAATCGATCACTTTGTTCAGCACCATGTCATCATCAGCTTCTGGTCTAATCTTGACATGACAAGAAACACAGAGCTTTTCCAACTGTAAATTGCCCAAATGTGCAGCTCATGAACATCCACAACTTCTTCAATTTGCATCAATCCCTTTTCGAGCTGCCTTGCAGTTGCATCAATCTCTCTCGGTGTGCTCTCCATTAGAACCTCAAGTATGCTTCGAAGCATCTTAATGGTTGTCCCTAAAACAATAACCGAAAACACTAACGTGCAGCTCAAGTCAATTACTTTCTATTTAGGGTTATACCAAATCATACCCCCTTCAATCATTACGCCAATGCTCTGTATTAAATCTCCAAGAACATGAAGATAAGCCCCCTAGCACATTAATGTTCTTCCTTTCGTTTGATTTCTCCAAAAGTTGCTCAGCATTATCCCCATGACCGTTATCATTCACATGCCCATGAGTATGATCATGATCATGGTACAAATAATCCAAAAGTGGCAATAAGAGCCATGGAGAAACCATCAACCTCATCATTAGTCTCTTGAACGAGTCTAGTTATGGCTTCATAGACAAATATTCCAGTGAGTAACCAAATGAGCTGGACTGAGACAAGAGCACCCAAAATCTCAATCCTGAAAAACCCATGACTCTGTCGCGGATTGGCTTCCCAAGAAGAAGGCCATAAGGAGAGCATAGAGATGGCAAAAGCAGCAACATCAGTGAGAAAATGAGCTGTATCTGTTAATATAGCCAAACTATTAGCCTTAATGCCACCAACAACTTCTATGGTCATGAACAAAAGACATAACACCACAGCGAAACAGAGCTTTCGCATCGAAGCAGCTCTTTCCTTAGCATCATTTGAAGAAGTATAAATCCCACAAGCTGTTTCTCCACAGACTTTACTTCTTCTTGACTTCATCTGCAAAAAATAAAATGTAACTTTAGAGCTTAAATCAATGGAAACTTCTATGAATACAACGATATAGATTTGTTACCTTACAACAAGATAGTAGAAACTCAATTCAAGAGTGAGGTTTTAGAGTTTGAGACATGAAGAATATTTTTAAAGGTTGGAAAAACAGAGAAGTGACAAGAACATGCATCCCACAATTACACAAAGATGCGAGCAAACCAAAGTTTACAGATTACAACAAGAAATGAGAGTTTAAAAAAAAAAAAAAATTAATTAAATCCCATGAAGTTAATGATATGACAACATATTGATACCATAACAGAGAGTCAGACAGAACATTAATCATATAGTATTAGAACATATGTAGAAGCATTAGAAAATATATAGTGTAACAATGAAGAAATCTAAGCCACATCAGATTCCCATTTAGACCGATTCTTGATATCACACAGAGAGTGTAAAGAATTTGTAAACAAAGGCTGAGGAGCTCTCTCTCCTTATCCTCAGAATGTTAATCACCTTTTAATCTTAATTTTTAATTTTTTTTGCGTCATCTTTTTCACGATAGTCCACGAAGTTGTTTGATTGATTTTAAATGGAACTAGCTGGTACTAAACAAAATAATTAATTCGATTTATGAGATCATTCACCTTTAAGGCTTTAAACTAATAAGTTAAATGTTTCCTTTAACAGGCCCATTTGAAGTAGTTATATAGTGGGCTAACTATAATTGCTGGGCCAAGGATCTACAGAATAACTTCGGCTGCTATTGCCTAGTTGCCTTGTCTCATGTTTACAACGAAAATTATTCGGTCCTTTTCGATGGCCTTTGACTTTGACCAGAACTTAGTTAATAATTTTTGAAAAATGCAATTTTTTTTCCTTTTTTCACTCAAACGTTTTACATTGAATTTGATGTAAACTCAACTTCTATCAAACAACAACGAGAAAAAAAAAATAGTATATGTTCCATCAAATCAAAGCCTTGTAATATAATCTTCAAAATTAGCATTAATTACAGCTAGTGATCTATAATCCTTGACTTGTAATATAATCTTCAAAATTGGTATTAATAAAAGTATAAAACACAATATTTTTTCTTTTAGCTAGTGATCTATAATCCTTGACTTTTTACAAAAGAATGATCGAATTTCGAACTGGTGATGTAAATATATGTAACGGATAGCAGCGGAAACCGGCAAACGTTAGCTATGAGGAAACCATTTTTTCGTCTACGCTTTCTCATAGACATGATGCAAACGATTATTAGAATTTTTTTATTTTATAATTTCGGACGTTTATCAATTTTGTAGGTATGTACAAATTATTTGTAAACACAAAACCCCTTAATACAGTATAACATAATCATCTTTATTAGGATACCCATTTTAATTTTTTCTTATTTAGTAGTATTTTATAATTATCCTAATTCAATTTTAGATAATTTGGTACAAGAATTCAACCATACAAGAGTCGCACTGTATACAGTACGGTGGAATTTGATAAGCTGTAACCAAACGCAAAAACGTAATTACAATCCACTAGAGAATCGGTGGGTTAACACGGCTTGTTTGAACCGGATTAAATAGTTTTACGGCTTTCGATTGATTTGATGTTGTCGGTTAGACTGATAATTTATCTGTAAGTTTACATTTTGCGATGTCCACAAATATGGTGATGCTAAAGCGCCATCAGATTTACTATAGTCTGATAAGTGATAATTAAGATTTTCGAGGATAATTAAAAAAAAAAAAAAAAAAAAAAAAAAATCGAGGATGATAAAAGTAGTATTATTATGTATACATATAAACTTATATTTGTTGGCAAATTAAAAAAAGTATTGGGATTTACTTTAAATGCATGACACAAATTTTCTTTCTTTATTTTTGTTTTGATAATGAAACTCCCTTTTTTCTTTTTCTGATAAATATATATATTTTAGCTTACATATATGATGACAATGATATAGAAAACGTTATCAAAGTGTCTTATATATCTAAACTTTTTAATATACTAAACTTTTTAATATATAGATTGATCAAGGTAAATATATTAATTTATTATTCTTCTGTGATGGAACCCAATCTTCGAGGCACCAAGTAACTTCCACACCGTTGAGATCGAACATCACCACCGGAGCCAAGAAGACTCGCCGGTAAGCGACCTTCCATACATTCTTTAAGAATCAAGAAACCAATCTTACCACCGTCGTCCGATTGATCACCAAGACGCGCCAAATACAAAAGCTCTTCCAGTTGATCTCTTCGCATCTTCACTTTGATCCGCAAATTCCTTCTACGTTGTTGCAGCGGCTCCTCCACGTGTCCACCTCTTCCTCCGTCGTCGGAAGCCGGGTGCACAGAGCAGCTTCTCCTAAGAAAATTCCCCATTTCTGATCTTTCTTGCTTTCCAAATTGATACGTGAATGACTTGTTAGTATATATATATATATATATATAAAAGATAGTTAGGCATTTTTCTAGGCGTCGAAAATTGGTTTTCTCTGGTTATTCGGTTTGAGTATTTCGGTTTCGTCAGGTCCTAACGAAACAAAAGGATTGATCTAGTTTGGTTCGATTTGATTTATTTTTGTTTGGTTGGTTTGGTTTGGTTTGGTTGTAGATTATTAAAAAATAAATTTAAACAACTAAAATTATTTTGGTATATATTTGATTGAAAAAGTTGTTTATTAGATTCGGTTGCACCAGAATTTAGTTTTGATTCGGTATATAAATTGTTAGCATTCGATTTTTGAATTAAAATAATTTTGGGTTGGAGTATTTTTCAAACAGTAATTTATAAAATGAAAACCAAGTGGTGGTGGTCTAGTGGTTCCACTTGAGGAGGAGTCGCCCTGTTGGTCTAGGTCAGGGATCGATTCCCTTCAAGCGCGAAACTATCTATTTATTTCCACTTGGCCACCGGAGCATTCACATGGCCTCTCCGGGCCCCGAGATTAGTCGGATTTCATGGGCCGTTGACCCGAGAATCAGCTAGGGAGTAAACGTCCCCGCGACCTGACTCGGAGCTCATGGTGTCCATTGAACCGGATCACTCGAGTTATCAAAAAAAAAAAAAATTATAAAATGAGGGAAGGGGTTGAGTAAGGATGAGAAATACGATGCATGGGGCATGCGAGGGAGGTTATTAGACGGAATTAACAAGTGTTGTTCTGGTTCACGTATCTGCTGACGTGGAATCGAAGTAATTAACACATAAACATAAACGCAGGGTGTGTTTCACGCGTCAACTTATCTTAAAGTAGGGTCTTTAATCCCCGGGATTTGTTGTCACCTTACCTGTAATTAAATAGTAATAATCACCTATTGAGTATTTCACCTTTTATTGTCAACAAAATATTATTACATGGATGCCTCCCCGTTTTCCTGGTTGGGTTTGATTTAATTAAAACTGTAGTATTATTTATACAAGTCATCATTTAGATGCCCATTTTGCACAGCTCATTTAGATGCCCATTTTGCACAGCCCATTTTGCACAGCTCAACAAACATTAGAATCATGTCACTAAAATATCTTATATATATAATAAATTTATATGATTATTAATTTATGTTATTAATTGAACCATATATTTACAGAGATATTTTTTAAAAAATTATTATCTTATCGAAATGTGTCAATTATTACACCGGCCCAACTCGGGGCTGAAATAATTTATTAATTTACAGAGGTTATTAATTTATCGAGTATTAATTTATAGAGGTTATACTGTATTAAAAATTCAATTTTTTTTTTTAAAAAAAAACTAAACAATAAAAAAGAAAATTACTATGTACTTTAATTTAAATATATTTGATTTTAAACTTAACGAACTAGAAATGAATCGAAAGCCAAAAGTTATAAGTTACTAGCTGATGACCCGCATGTACACGCAGATTTGCGAGTTATTATATAAAAGGCATATGACACATCAATGATCTAAACCCTTTCATTTCTTGATTCACCTCATAGATCCTCTTCATCTTCTCCATACCCTTTCTCTGTGTGAAAGGAATGAAAGAAGATAATCCGACGAGAACTATTTTAATTGATGATATTTTAGTTTAATTTTTTTATTTATTAATTAAAAAAAACCATGCTGATGTGTCATGGAGAAAAGTGCTGAATTGTCATACTTTTGTGAGACTAACTCAGTCTTTATATAATAGATACAGAACAATCTAATACTAAACTCGGTTTTATTGAGTATATTAAATTTTATTTATTTAATTAATTTTTTATAAAGAAAAGATATATGAACGAAAACCACACACATTTCTCATTTGAATCTTACAAAAATAATAAATCAGAGCCGACAAAGACAATAAATAAATAAGATTTCATTTATTTTTCTATAAATTTAAATTTTTGTTGTTATTTTAAAATTTCAGCATGTGGTATGGGAGACAAGCATTTTTTAATACTTGGGTTCCAAAATCTCTAATGGAATTAAAATGTTAGAAAAAGAAAGAAAACAAATGCAATATTGGCCATTAGCCCATTAACCCTTTAGGACCCATGAAATTAATAATGACCCGCCAAGAAATTGTTGGTACGTAATTGAGTGCACCGAAAGGTCGCAGTGGTTTTCGTCTTTCCAGAACCCTTTTTTCTTTTTTTGTTTGTTTCTTTTCCTTTCCGTCAAAATAATAAGACAATATGTTATATTGTTGTAGGCCACTCGAATAATCATTAGAGTAAATAACAACATGCAAACATAAACTCTGTACTTTATCAAAGAAAAAAATAAACTCTGTTTGGTCTCTAGTTTGACACGTGAACGTCATTTATAAATTTGTAGTATTATTAGTTTGGAAGAAGAGGGGGAGGGGGGGGGTATTCTAAGAATTTGACCCCACGGTCTCCACCTCCACCTTAAAGTAAAAAATAATTACAACTTTCATTGATCATCTTCAGTTTCATAAAGATTAATGTCTTTATAAAAAAGAGAGAATTTTTGTCTCTGTCGGCCTTTTTTTAACCTTTCACCTCAGGTGGCCATTATTAACCCTTTTTTTTTTTTGACCATTATTAACCTATCACTGATTTATAATAGAGAAATTCCATCGGATTAAATATATGTTTATGTTTAGTTAACTTTTATCCTTTTCAGAAAATTTGTCAAATGTTCTGCAAATAGACAGCCAAATGAAACGAGAATTTTTTTTTTTTTTTTAATATCAAAATTGCTCTATTGCCAATTATTCCCCAATCATTCTACAGATAAATATCAGTTACTTTCAAATTATCCCAAAAAATCAAGATCTTAGAAAAACAAAATCATAATATTGTATGAATGATATTTTCGACCCAAAAATATATATATAAATGATGACATTAAATCGCAAGCACAGAATCTTCGTTCCCTTTTTTACCAAGAAAAGTGGTGGACCGTACACAATTTTTTTTCAAAACATGGTAAAGTTTTATACTTCACCTGGTCAAAGAAAACCTTCATCTTAAACCCTTGTCCATTTTGCTATTCTTAAGATTCCATGACTCCTTTTATTATATATGCATGCATAACTGAGTTATTATTTTAGTCTTTGGAAAAAATGGGTAATTGCGTATTCAAAGGCTATGGTGGTTCAAAAAAATTATACGATAAAGATGATTTATTAGTAAAAGTGGTGACTCCAAACGGCGGCGTGATGGAGCTTTATCCTCCCATCTTCGCCGAATACATCACCAACGAATTTCCCGCCCACGTCATCCACGACTCCTTAAGCCTCAGCCACTCATCGCCGCCGCTTCTCCACGGTGAAGAGCTCCTCCCGGGCAACATCTACTACCTCCTCCCTCTTTCTTCCGCCGCCTCAACCACTCAACAGCATTCCTCCGACCAATTGTCAACGCCGTACAGAATGTCTTTCGGGAAAACGCCGGTAACGGCGGCTAGTAATGGCGGCAGCGGAGGCGGTTGTGGAGTGTGGAAGGTAAGGCTTGTGATAAGTCCGGAGCAGTTGGCGGAAATTCTTGCGGAGGATGTGGAAACGGAAGCGTTGGTGGAAAGTGTGAGGACGGTGGCGAAGTGTGGCGGTTACGGCGGCGGCGGAGTTCATTCGAGGGCGAATTCAGACCAGCTAAGCGTTACGAGTAGTTTCAAAGGGATATTGAGGTAAAATTTCGAATATATATATTTTTTTTGATAAAAGGAGTTTGTGTAATTTTTGCATGTTACTTATGTGTTAATCTGTTTCACGATTTAAGCATTTAAGCGATGTTGTTTTTTTGTATTTGTTGGAGACCTTGAGTGATTATATATATCAATTTAGATTTATTAGAAATATCGACGGGCATCTCACATGAAACAACTAATTTATGAAATCGTAGTTAGAGTATTTATTTTTTCTTATTCAATGCTAAAATCCTAAAGGAGCAAAAGAAAAGAGAGCTTAGAAAGACATATTGCTCACTCGGTTTTGGGTAATTCAAAACTTTTTGTTGGGCCTATGTTGAGTTTGTAAGACAGTGCATGAAAAGAATAATTATCGACCGATTTTTAGCCTAATCATTTCAATTTAAAAAGTACTCAAAGTTTTATTTCAGGCCCAAGGACCTAAAAATGACCAGAAACAATAGGATTCGGCTAATGTTATAAGAGCATATGCAGTGGGGAGAACCCCACATAGTCTCTCAAATATATTAATTTAATAATTTTTATATAATTTAATTTTTTTAAAAAAATTTAAATTATAAATAAAATTCTAAGCCAATCACATTGAGACATGTGTCCTGAGAGTCTCTCATCAGGTTCTGAGAGTCTCTCATTCAAATGAGAGACTCACTTTTTTCTCTTTCATACTTTTATATTTTTTTATACTTTTTTTTGGTGAGAGACTAAGTGAGAGACTCCCACTGCACCTGCTCTAAATCCTGCATAAACCATTAAAAGATTCTGAGATCCGTCTTTAAACACGCAAATGAACAAAATAATTGTTCCGAGACTTCATGTAGCTGGCTCAAAAGAATTGGTTTTTTTTTTAGATTATTGAAGTCTATTCATGACTTAGGTTGCTTAGAATTAAAATTTGGTACGAGGACGTGAAGCGTTCAAAAGCGTAAAAGCGGTTAAAAGAAAGCGATGTGTTAGAAATGTTAACGATATATACATGTTAAATAAGTTAACTACATATATAAAAAGGGTTATACAATACTATTGTTTAACAAAGTAAGAAGATAATTTCTTAAAAATAATTAATAATTTGTTTTTAAATAATAAAATAATCTAAATTATACTTAGATAAGAATAGACAAAATACTAATCAAAATAATGCTAAAAGTTGCCACACATACTTTCCATTTTATTTATGTGTGCGCGTTTCCAAATGTTAAAGAAGTCTCCGATCCGAATAAAAGAGGTACAAATTCTGAAAGTAAAATTCAATTTAGTAATCTCCCTCTTATGTGGAGCAAAAACTCCTCCTCTGATCATTTACAGGTTTAGATATTTGTACGACTAATTATACCATGATCACTTCCTATATGCAACTAGGCAAACTAGGCAACTATCATGCCCTGTATAATACGCCAACGAAATTGGTTATATAATTACCATGTTTTAGATATTGCAAATTTTAAATGTGTATACAGGCCTCCACAATGTTTATATGTATATGAAAAGACACACGCATGGTTCAGGTTTAAGATTAATAATTGATGACATATAGTTTATTTATATATGAACCAAGATACGTACGTTTTTTCTCATGCATGCAAATGATTTAAATACTTATAATTTGTTCGTCATGAGACACCAAAGTAAGGAAGAACACAAGCATTAGACGACAACTATCTTATTAAAAATCTAACAATGATTCGATTTCAGCTCATGTCCTAGCTGCATCAACAACCAGCAAACTTGGAAGGTATTAACGTTAATTGTTTACAATAAGATACCTTAAACAAACAAAAAAAAAAACCTCAAACTTGGAAAATATAAGATGCTAATAACCATGTATGAATTTTGGAACTTTGTTTGGTCACAGTTGTAAACAACTGGTCATCTAAATTCGTTTCGTGATTCAAATTTAAATAAATACAGTTAAAAAAAAAAAAATCTGTGAATCCACACTCTTTTCATGAATACTAGAAACTAGACATGGACGTTCGGGTTCGGGTCGGGTCTTTGTGTTTTCTAGTAGAAACGTTAAGTTTATGAGTAGTTCAAGTGAACCACATCCAAAATATACGAATCTCAGACCCCTTTATGCAATGTTACCGGCTTGCACATATATTCGATGAACGTAACGCCGCTTGATCTCTTTGAATATTTGTCATCATCTTCTGATTTCCATGAGGAGGCTGTGAATTGTTACATATATAGTATATTTAACACCATTCACCAAGTCTATCATTATCATTATTTTCGCATCACCTTCTATCAATGACGCTGCAATTATATGAATCTACATCGATAATCAAGTTTTTAATAGTAAATTAAGCTACGAGCTTTAATCTCGTTTATAACACATGACATATTAATGAAACTCTTCATCACATCACATTCTTTCTTTTTTGCATTCACTCTTCGTTCAATTATATATGTATAATGATATATAAAGATATAATTTCATTAAAAAAAAAAAAAAAAAATGTCTTGTCCATAGAGATTTTTAAGGTCGAGGGTCATCGTAGCGACGTGGGCTTGCTTCCTACATTACAGTTGACATGTGGATCCCACGTGGACCCTACTTTTACCCAATAGCTAGCTGCATGACCCGGCCCCATCGCGCGCTCTTTCACACTTTTACTATTTATTTCGCCCGCAGTAAATTACAAATTGCAGAAAACAATATTAAAGAGGAGAGCAAATAATTTTTGCTGTTTTGATAAAGAGACCATTCTAATTTAACTTTATATTGTTCATGATTTTTTTTTATAAACAGGTATATTTACTGAATTGAATGTTTTAGATGCAATCACTACCATTAAGACAGACTAATAGGTAGTAAACGTAAAATGAAACCAACATAATTAGATTGCGATTTTATGCAATTAAAAAAATCTGAAGAAACTTGAATCGTCTTGCATATGTCGCGGAAGAACCGATCCATGGTTAGCTCATAGGTAATAATTTTTCAAGGAAATACATTCATCATGAGTTAAATTTGGGCAATATTACAGATAACCAGACATTTCAAATTACTCAAATGATCTCTTAGAGGCATTTGTAAGTGGCAGCTCATTCGAACTTATAACGACACCATGAAAACTCCAAATATTCAGAAGAATAAATAATACTCTCTTTTTATTAGGAAGCTTTTTAGAAAGAGAATACAAAGAGATCACATGCATTTTTCCTCATGCATGTTATTTTTTTTTTTTTTGCCAGTTTA
Organism: Barbarea vulgaris; assembly: GCA_963667165.1. Lineage (NCBI taxonomy): Eukaryota > Viridiplantae > Streptophyta > Magnoliopsida > Brassicales > Brassicaceae > Barbarea > Barbarea vulgaris. Next base: position 32,787,832 of record OY763888.1, on the reverse strand, counting down.
TGTAAAAAATTATTCATATATATAGACACACTTTGGTTAGTTATAAACTCTTCATATCTCTTTCTTCTTCTTCTATCGATATACCAATGAACATATCAGTAAACGGACAGTCACAAGTTCCTCCTGGCTTTAGATTTCACCCAACCGAGGAAGAGCTCTTGCAGTATTACCTCCGCAAGAAAATCTCTAAGATCAAGATCGATCTCGATGTTATTCGTGATGTTGATCTCAACAAGCTCGAGCCTTGGGATATTCAAGGTTCATCATTTGTCTTTGCTGTATTATTTATTTTATTTTCGGACTGAGTGTATACATAGACTTTTCTAGATTCTTGACAGAAGTATAATTAGGGGATTGTATATACTAAATTAATTCTCCCATTCACGTTGAGTCATAAACTACAGCTTCAACTGGTGATTTCATCTTAGAGAATTTGTAAAGTAGTATATAAATAATTTAGTTGATTCACGGAATTGTGGCGATATTTAATATTTAATTGATTGATTGTTAAAAACATACTATTTGGCAGAAGAAATAAAAATACACACCTTTTATTCATTACAATTCATCATTTTAGAACCTAACTCGTACTATTGCTATGCAGAGATTTGTAAGATTGGAACAACGCCGCAAAACGATTGGTACTTCTTTAGCCATAAGGACAAAAAGTATCCCACCGGAACAAGAACCAACAGAGCCACGACTGTCGGGTTTTGGAAAGCTACGGGGCGTGACAAGATCATATTAACCAATGGTGATAGGATCGGGATGCGAAAGACGCTTGTCTTCTACAAAGGTAGAGCCCCTCATGGTCAGAAATCCGATTGGATCATGCACGAGTATAGACTCGACGAGGGTGTATTAATGTCCTCGGACCATGATGATGACGTCACTGTAGAAACGTGTGATGTTATAGGAGGAGACGAAGGTTGGGTGGTGTGTCGTGTTTTCAAGAAGAAGAGTCTTTGCAAAACCATCATTAGCAGCCCGGCGCGATCGGTGAAAACGTCGTCGTTCGAAGAGGATACTATCGATAACCTTCTTGAAGTTATGGGGCAATCTTGTAAAGAAGAGTTAATTTTAGACCCTTATTTGAAACTCCCTAACCTCGAGTGCTCTAACAACACCACCATCACGAGTTACCAGCGGTTGATGGGCGACGACCAAGTCAGCAATTGCCACGCAAGTAAAATTGTGGACCCCAGCTTCGTCGCTAGCTGGGCCGCTTTGGATCGGCTCGTTGCTTCGCAGCTAAATGGGCCCAACTCATATTCAATCCCAGCCGATGAGATCCCACAATCACCGTTCGATGGACTAAATTGGTCCGGTTACTACTATACCGGTTTAACGCCGGATTATATACCGGGAATGGATTTATGGAACGATTCAGATTTCGGGAGAATGACGACTTCACCGTCCAACCCATTGTGCCACGTGTCAAACGGTAGTGGATAACAGAAATGGAACTATGGAAGAGAGGAAGTGACACACCCAAACATTGTGTATAAAAAAGATATAATAATCATCATACTAGTATATATAGTTGTTGATAGTTGAAACATTGAAGAAAAAGGGTCATTGTTGTTAAAAAAAAAAAAGAGGGGTCAGTTTTGTGATAATTACAGTGGTTATGTGGAATCATTACAGAAAATAAAAGTATGCATGTCGTCCATTTTATATCATGATCTTACTTTATAGAAAAATAAATGGTTGCGCAATAATTTTTTTTTAAAGAAGTTGTTGTATCTTAGTGGTACTTCTTTCTTAAAAATGAGTGATAGTCTTGAGTTCAATTACTCTATCACTAAGTGGTTTTGGTCTACTTGTTTCCATTTTAGGAGGAAGTCGTCATAATGGTTTAAATCAGAGATCGATTTTCTTTAATCGTGAAAACACTAATTATTTCTATTTTGTGATTCAAGAGTTTTAATTTAGAAACTTAATTATTATTCGATGACCAAAACAACAATTTCCGTCATCATAAATCATAGTATGTCACATGGTATATGCCTGGTGTTTCCGAGCTACATTAATAAAAAAGATTTCTGAAGAAAAGTTAATTATCATTTCAAGGGAAACAAAAATCAGATATGGAAATTATATAGTATTTTATAAAGTTAATTATATTTCTTTTATGTTTAATCTTTCTCATTTTACTTTCTATCTATTTCTATATTCTAGGGAATACTTATAGGAGATTAAGATACATTGTTGGTTAAATTCTTAGTTTGAGGTTGATTAGGTTGCTTCTAATCTCATCATTACAATTAGATTAATTACCCAATTAATCAACCAAACAAACTTGGATTAAGATGCACCAAGGGCCTAATCATAGCTATATTACCCATCAAATCTAATCTAATCACCCTTGGTGTTTTAAACTACGTCATTTAATCATGAGAAATTCCCTCAAAAAGCATCAAATGATGTTTTTGTTCCAAAATTATCACATATTTTTATTTAGGACAAAAATAGCAATTTATGAAGTTCATAATTTAATTTTTTTTGTTTGGGTTAACTATATTAGTATTTAGGATTTAGTTTTTAGGGGTATGGGGTAAGATTTAGGGTTTAGAGTTTAGGGTTTTCTAAACCCTAAACTCTAAATCCTAAACCTTAAAAATATGAGATTAAGACTATCACTTAATAAAAATGTTATTTGTATCATAAATGAGAATGTGAGCTAAATATGTCACAAAAACTATATTTTGTGCTATTTTTGAGAATTGCCCTTTAATCATTCATATTCTATCTTCTTCTTGAATAATCTATTTCCGGGGGGTGGGGAATCTTACTTTTGAAGAAAATGGAGGATTCCAATATTCACTTCTTCATTTTTCACCATGTGATATATATCAATTAATAGCTGGATAAGTTTTGACCTATCAGTTTGTCCCACTTTATCTTTATGGCATTAGATTCGATTTATTATGATGTATTGATCTTGTTGTAGATATCAGACGTAACAATATATGAAACTTTAATTTGTAGGCATCAATTTTTCTCTATGGATCTTTTCAGGGAGTACAAATGTGTGGACCGTGAGTTTGTTTTATTGGTGAACTCGGTTTGATATTTTATTATAGCCCAAATTTCTTGGGCCAGACCCATTTTGTTTATAGATCAATAACGACATATCAATGGACACTGGACAGTGAGTGTAGGTCCACTCAATGACTTTGTCACGATTTTTTTTTTTTTTTTTTCGTGTCACGAATTTTAAAGTGAGAGACGTTCTTGGTTTTGTCTCTTTGTTTTTCTTCTTATTAGGAATTCACAAATATATACTATAAGATTTGATACTGCTTAATGTTCGGTTGTGGAACGGCTATGACAAATATGAAAGTAAACTATACTCCCTCTGTTCCAAATTAATAGATGTTTTGCCTAAAAGCACACATATTAAGAAACTTACTTTTCTTTACAAAATTATCATTTAATGTTTTATTTAAAATTTATTTAGCTAATCAAAATGTAAAGTTTGCATAAAAACTAACAAAACATCTAATAAAATGGAACAAGAAAAATGACTCAAAACTTCTATTAATTTGGAACGGAGGGAGTACCTTATAACACAATATTTTGGCCAAAACTTTGATTATCTTCTAATATTCTATCATCGTTAATTCCTCCTTCCTCACGTAAACTGTTTGATGAAATAAACAATGTAAATCTCGTGGATAAATGACTTCATTAAAAAAAGTCAACTGATTTCATTGTATATACCCAAAAGTCAAAGTACCTTTATATAGATTTAGTTTCAAGTACTACTCCATTTTTTTCACTGTCTACTAAGGTATAAACAAAAAAAAGTTCAAATAGGAATACGAAAGACAAATTAAATTTTTACAAGGTATGCTATTTATTGTAGTAACCATATTCATTAATTAAGAAATAAATAAAGGCTTTCCACTAATGGCGACACACTCGACCGACAATTGAATCCTGGCCACTTATTACAAGTCATGATCATGACTGATGAAGTGGTGATCTCCGAGCTTGAGTGGATTCGAGTATTCGTACTCCTTTGCTTACGAAAATTTGGGGAATCTCTAAAGTTCAAAACTTTAAAATAACTTCTGAAAATGTATAATTGACTTTTTCTTTATTACTTTGATATAAGAACATCATAGTTTTTTTAAATAAATTATAGAGATCTTACACCTAATAATCAAACTGTATAGATATATTTTTTTAAAAACATGAGCTAGTTCTTTGGAATCAACGCAATAGAGTAAAGAGTCCGAGTAATAGTACTCCCTTTCTTCTAAAGTTTTAGATAAAAACACATTATTAAGAAATCTATTTTTTTTTTTTTTTTTTTTAATATCATTTAATGTTTTGCTTTAAACTCATTCAACCAATCAAAGTTAAAGTTTTGCATAAAAATTTATAAAACATCTAATAAATTGAAACAATTAAATAACCCAAAACATCTAATAATTTAGAACAGAGGGAGTATCAAATAACCCTTATAGCAATATATATATATATATATAAGCCGACTTTGTTCTTCCATTATTCATTTTTTTTTGTGAAATTTAGAAACTTTATTTTTATGAGATTATTATTGATCTGATCTGATCCCTATAATCTTTTAAGTGTTTTTATTATATCAAAACAAGTACTAGTTCGTAAAGAATACAAAAACAAAAAACAAAAAAAAACATTTAGGTGACTAGTTAGAAAGAGATTTATTTTCTATATATCACTATTTATTAATTGAAAATTTGTTAGAAATTTTGATATTTTTTGACAAGATTATCTTTTAAACCTGTTAATAAATGTTTTATGTAAAGAAAATACTATAGAGTGATACTAAAAAATATATTAAGTTCAGAGATTTAAAGAGAATTTAATATAATACTATAGTACTCTATTTAATTTAATAATTTCAGTAACTGGACAAACTTTTAGTTTTATGTGGACAAATAGATTTGTTTTTGGGGTCAATAAAATTTAATGCGACGTAGAAACTGGCCGTTACAACAGAACGATATGGTTACTTTTGTGCCAAAAAAAGGAACATTTTTAATTCGAAATCCTTTGACCAAAAAAAAGAAGAGTTAATTCGAAATCAACTGAGTATCTCTTCTTTGTTTCCTTTATACCAAGATAAAATTGATTTGCCAGTTGAACGAACTATCGCTTTTCCATTTTTCAAATTTATACGTCTCCTAACAAAATATAAAACGCAAATTTCCAAAAAAACTTGTTTGTCGTCGCTCGCTACAATCATCAACACCATCGTGATCACCATCAATCAGATAAACATATAGCACTAGAAAATTTATAAAATAACATTCATAATTTGACATTTTATTTAAATTAATATTTCCAAACACCACTTGAACTACTCCTAAATTCCTAATCTTGTGGGTTAGGCCGTGTTTGGCTCCGCAACACCACAATATCAAACCCATAAAAAAGAAAAGAAAATTAAACTAAATAAAAGATAGGAAAAAAAGGTTAAAAAAAAGAAAGACAAATTTTGTGTACCCCTTTTACATGCTTGTACATCATCGTCATCATCATGCTCATATATCATCATCATCATCAAGCTCTAAAACATCCAACAAGATGATTATGGCTGTGATTATGATGATGATGATGATGATTATTACCATGATAATTAAGCGATATCTCTCTATCGATCTTGTCTTGAACATACCGAAACATCTCAACGTGGCAAGGGATTGTGATGGTACCTTTCTGCTCGAATCCATACTCTTCCTCTGCTTCCCTTAAGAGTTGCATGAACAATGGATGGTTAAAATAAAAAACAGGAACAACGAATCTCTGTTTGTCCTCTTCTCTTGATCCCACTTTGATTGCTAAACACCCTTTTGGAACATCTTTGATCCTGTGTTTACTATTGTTGTTAGAACGATGTGAATGGAAGCTTTTGAGGGTTTTTTCTCCGGAACCCATAACTTGGAAATGATGAAGAAGTAAGAAGATTACGAAAGAAAATAAAATCTATTAGAAAACAGGGGAGAAAGGCCAAGGGTCTTCTAGTGGAAGGGAAGAGAGTTTAAGAGACCTAATAAAGTTGTTCCTTTTTTTCTCATTACGGAGATAGCAAAATTTTTGGATTTAATGAGTGATGCTGAGTGAGTTATAACTTATAAGGGAGTTTTTTTTTTTTTTTTTTTTTTTGTACAGAGAAATTCGAATTTTATATATATATATATATATATATTTCTAAACATACTTCTTTGTTGCAAATTTTCTTTTAATTACAAAATCTTCACAGAAATTTTCATCATTCATCTTTTTTTTGTTAGATTAATTTAGTTGACTAAACAAAATTTCAATTTATTATAGTGAATAAAAGAATTTTTGTTTAAAAAATTATTGGGAAAAGTTATTGTAGTAATAAATTAAATACTGAATATTTATGGGCACAACATTTAAGACGACATTTATAGATATTCCCTCCGTTTCAAATTAATTGTCGTTTTAGGAGTTAATTTTTGTTTCAAATTAGTTATCGTTTTATGTTTTCAATGCAGACGTTTGGTAAAATTTTCAAATTTATCTTTATTATATTAATGTTTTTACTAATAAAATAAAATAAAATATAAATTAATTAAGGGTAAAATAGAAAAATCAATTATTTTCTTAATCTATGTAAAAAAACTAGAACGATAACTAATATAAAACAGAGGGAGTATAATTTAAAACTAAACTGATGAGAATCTCCTTTTTCAAATAAAAAACAATCTGGTTGAAATTTTGGATTGCAGTATGGTCATTTTTGCAGTTCGGATATGCATAATAAAGGTAAACGCAACAAGGGAGACACCACTTGCATTTGTTTTTAGTTGAAGAAATCAGACACTTGGAAATATTTCATCAATATACAAATAAATTATAAATCTGACACGTGGAATAATCTTCATTACAACTTACATTTGCGTTTGGTTTGCTGTGTGGGTTAGTGGGTACAACTTTATTTTGGTGTTGTAGTTATAAAAAACAATCGAATAAGTGTCGTCTAATGATGAAGAATATAAACATGCGATTTCATTCACATAGCATATGTAACCAAAATCTAATTAATGTTAGATCAGCAAATTAATAATTCCAAATAATTCGCGTCAGATCGCTGTTTCTGTAGGGAACTCGAAAATAAAATTTCCTAGGCCAAACAATAATTTGCTTACTCCTTGAGGCTCTTTCTGGTGCATCGAAATTACTCAATCATTAGACTATCAAAATATTCGCTATAATATTGCAATTCTATGTATGTATATATATTGTCAACGTTGGTTTTACATATAAAAACATAAATATTATAGAAAAACAAATATATCAATAGTATATAGAACGGTAGTATGTGATATATATTGCAATGCTATAATATTGCAATTCTATGTATGTATATATATATTGTCAACGTTGGTTTTACATATAAAAACATAAATATTATAGAAAAACAAATATATCAATAGTATATAGAACGGTAGTATGTGATATATATATATAAACCCAAAGTTTCGAAAGAATAATCTATGTTTGGCACGATGCAATGAACCCAGAAACAAGTTCAGGACATGCACACGTATCAAATTCATTTCATAAGAAATATATCTCATTACTCATCGGCTCATTCGAACGAGATCGAGACGAGTAAGTATTCAACCAAATCTTATTTTTTCTTATTTGGTTGAAAGTCTAAAACATAATAGTTTGAGCATTAAATTTCGTTCAAAACATAATAGTTTGAGCTTTCAAGTGCTGCCTAAATATTTCCAAGAAAATAAGTGATAGAGTTGGGCAAAAAAATTGAGTAATTGACAGTTGCAATTTCGTGGACAGAATGTTTCAGGTTCAAGTTTGCTTCCATTTTCATGGTTCATGGTTTGATTTGTGTAACCAAACACTCCAGAATACTGAGTATAAAAATAAATTAAAAGTCAAGCAAATACCATAAGTAGAAAAAGAATATTATCTTTTCGGACGGAAGTATAAAGGAAAGAGAGTTGACAAAAAGTAGAAAAAGAGAGACCGTTCCAAGTGGGTGACTGATGGCGAAGCAAATAGTTCTTGAAATCTGGAACAGTACGGAACTTACTAGAACCAAAAAAAAATCAAGTAAAAACGCATTTAATCAGGTCGTATTAATTATAGGGATAAGAACGATTAGCGGTTTTAGACTATAAAAGGGACAAAAGATTGGAAGTGGATCAGATTATCGTTTACAATACTAACCAGAAGAAAAAAAAAGGACTGGAACTAAACAGCGATTGACAACATCAAATTATTTTTTTTATATATATATTCATTGAAGCATCTGAGCGAATTTGTATGTGAGAAGAAAAAAAAAACAATTTGAATGAGATTTTTTTTTTTTTTAAACACATAAGTGTTTGTGACTAACAAAAATTCCAGATTACTATGCTAATTCACACCATCTTTGAGGGATAATTGAGACAACGAATTACAAAAAGAACTAAACCCAGTGGCGGAATGGCCAATGCCCCATTGGGCGATGCGGAGGGTAAATCTTTTTTTTTTTTATTATCAACCCAGACAATTATTAGGCCTGCTCAATGGGCCGAACTAAAAGTCCAACTCTGAAGTTACAGTTACCAATGTTTCAAAATCTTATTTATAAATGTCCGCAAAATTCTAAATTATCTAAATTGGAAAAATAAGAATCATGGGATAGTATTGCAAAGAAAAACAAAATTTCAGTTCAGTACCAATATAAATCAAAAAAACTTTTTTTTTCCGGCACATAGAGAATGAGGATCTATTTCCCCCAAAATAACAAAATTACAAAACTATTTAAAAAAAAAAAAAATTGGATGATAATGCGTCACGCTGTAAAGAAGAAAACAAATGCAATTACACAGTGGAATAAAGATTCAAATTTGACATCAAATCCTAGAGGTAGCTAGAAAGACAGGCACTGAAACCGTAGTTAGAAAGAAAAAAAATGAGGTCAAAGTCTTCGTTGGTAAAGCACATAGTAACTTGTTAAAAAAAAAAAAAGTCAAAAAAGACAAAATGTAAAGGTCATGGTAATTTGTGTAATCACTAGCGAAAAGATAACTTTTGGAAATCAAAAAGCAAGTTCTTTTTTTATACTCCACCAAAGTCTTTCACATTTTCTTTTAGATTGGTGTTAATTTTTAATATTGATCATTTTCATAAATCATCATCTTTTTTTTTTTTTTTTTAATCTGTTCTTATCCAGCAAATGTCAAAAAAAGGAAAAAACATTCCTTCGTTCCACGCTTTATATCTTTAACTTTTTAAATTTTCACTTTTTCACAGAGGTTATGAAAACCAGAGAGTGTTTCACTTTCAATTTCACACTACATGTGATACAACCAAACGTGCAACAAAACAGTAAATTCTATCATTTCTTAAAATTATTTTTGATTATTGGCTTTGACGGTACTTGTTCATTCCTAAAATGCAGTTTGACTACGGTTCGCTATCACACAACGTAGCATACAAGTCTTTTTTTTTTTTTTTTTTTCAAGTATTGATTGCCTATACGATCTGCTGTTTTTATTTCGTTTGGGTTCAAAAAGAAAATTAACATTCAAAAAAAAAAAAAAAAATTAGGTGAAGTTTATTAGATGATGTAAATATCAGTCAAGTGACAATGGAATAAGATAAGATCAGTTAATCCGATATATAGAGATGAAATGATTATATATTACATTTACAATATTGGGAAATGAGAAAAAAAAATACGTTGGAATGTATTGATCTTCCATGCGCTTGAAGGTATCTGCAGAAGGCTAAGTGTTAAAAGCGTGGACAGAAAACATACCAATCACCCAAAGAAGGACGAAATGTGGGAATCTACAAATTCTAATTATATTGTTTTAGAAGTATTAATGACTAGTGGAATGACGAAAGTCGAAACCCTAGGCTAGTAGTTGTGTACTAACAAGAAACATAAATATAGTACTAGTACAGTAGTGTGAAAGATTCAGATCTAGCTTCAGATCTAGTAGATCTGGTTTAGTTTTTTTAGAAACAAACGGATCTGAAACTAAAATCACCCTCATTATTATCCAATGAGAACCATGAATATTAAATCTACCCTCTAAATTGTAACTCGTCCTGACATCATTAAAAAGAAAAATCATTACAAAATCATAGCTGGAGAAAAAAAAAAAACAAGAAAAAGGTAGTAATGATGATTGACTTTTCTTCTTCTCACATGAGTCAGATTCCTTCATCATTACACCAATCTGTAAAAATAAAAAACATATATATATATATATACGTATAAAACCCACCTGAAACTCAGAAGATTTTTGAAGACCCATTAGAATAAAAATTGATTTAAGGACAAAAGAACGAACCTTATTTCACATCGAAACCCTAGATGAAATGATGAAAAAAGGAAAAAACTAGTTCGTAAATTCGGATGGAGAGGGAGTAATAATTGGGGGGAATGAAGCCTGGTCCGACGACACTAAAACCCTAATCAATCATCAGATCTGAGACTACTAAAAATGAGATTGAATTAGAATAAGAGTCCTCGAGCCAGACAACAGTCCCCTCAAAAGAGAAATCCCTCTTTAAATCCTTTTCTTTCAATTAGGGTTTTTTTCTAGAAATTTCTTGTTTTCTATTTCTCCCTCTGTTCGTCCCCCATCAGATCCGGCTAAGATCAAGGAAGAGAGAGAGAGAGAGATGAATGGGGGTGATGATGATGAAGAGAATGATATGAGTGAAGAGGTTTTTATGAAGAGAAAGACTCAAGAGAGTAAGTAGTGGAGAAAGAGCCAAAGCTATACAAGACAAAATAAACATGGGTTCTGAGTGGCTGGGTTCCACTTCTATTTTATTTTCCTATTTATGTTTTTTTTTTTTAATTTTCCTGGTCAACAGTGTAAAATTATTTCAAGTTTCAAGATTTCAACGTAAACATTTGGATTTACTTTTTAAGACATGTCAATGGATTTCTCATTTTACCATGGTAATTTACTTGTTTAAGCAATTTTGAAGAACATAGTCCATACCCCTCCCCCATCTCCATTTTCCTTGAATTTTGTTTCAGAGCCATAAATTTTCTTTTCTAATGTGATTTATTTTGCTTTTGTGACGATTTGACCAAATCAAAGGGGAAAAAATGAAGGAAGATGATAATCAGTGACCGTGGAAAGTAAAGAGACGATCAAATCATAAAATAAAAATCAAAATAAAAGTCATATTTTAAGATAATATATGAAAAAAATAGAAAAGGGAATCAAAAGGAGAAAGGGGGGTTGTCTATAAAAGTTAGTCAGAGGAGTGGTTGAGTTATTGATCTGCCCAATATTATCATTCTTCATTTATTGTCTCTCAACTTTTTTCCCCATTTTCTTTCTGCTTTCTAGCTCTCAAATTATTTAATCGAACTAATATTTTTGGTCAATAGTTTACTATAGTTTTTAAAACTTTTACCCTCTGACTAGCTTTATAACTAGTAAATTACTAGTATATACAATTTCAATATTTGCTACATTTATTAAAACTGACAAATAAATTAACTAGTCTCAGCAATTATACTTCAAATTTCAACTATCTTTTTTTTTTTTTCCAATTATCTTCCATAGTCCATACTGTAAATATTCTGAAAATGAGGAACAGAAAAGGGTTACTTTTCGAAGAACTTCTTTTTGCGAGAACAAAAGCATTTCCTTTTGTCAACCAATATATGTTTGTCTGTGTGTATAAATATATTGCATAATTAATAATGTAATAATTCGATCATCCGGCCAGCTGTAATATATTTAGATTTCAAAATTACTAATTTTCTGAATATACAAGGAGTATATGTGTGTGTGTGTAGACTTTGTGTTTCTTCGATTTTAAATTACATGAGTGATTGTAGCATATGACAATATCTCTATGGACCGTTGTGGCGCATTTATTTTTCCTGTTTTAAAGTTCTCAATGTGTGTGTACATACTACATATATTGTATTAATGTATTTATTGTATTTTTTACATCACCAAAATAATATATATACGAAATTTATTATTAGTATTTTATTTTTAAAAGACACACATAGATTGTAGCTAGAGAGTGCCCGCGACATGTGCTGCAACATTTTGTTAGTTTCCTAGTGTCCAAGAAACCTACTGAAATTTCCTCGTATATATATTTCGATGTAAAAGAAAAATATATTAAAAAAATGTGTTGCTTCAAGAAAAAAGTTTCAGCACATAACTATGTGAACTAAATGAATTGATTCAATCCAACGGTCATGGTCGTCTAGTGGTATACTCTTTATAAGGTATAAATTCGTTTTTCCTCTTAGCTCGATTATTAATTATGAGAAACAAAAATCAGCATATTAGCCAGTTGGCTCTAGATTTGGTCGGATATTTTATACGGTGTGTGTTTTGTATTAACTAGTTTAGTTAGGTTTCGATCCGGATCAACCGTAAAAAGAAAGTGAATTGAGGTAACTAAAAAATCTCCTAATTTTATTGCAATCGGACTATCGACTGAAAGATTTCGACGCGACTAAACCGTAAATACGGGTATATTTCTATGATTCTATCTGGTTTGGTATTCACTCCGTTCAATTTGTCACCGTAGATTCGAGAGTATAGAATTTATATTAGACAGAAAATATACAAACAAAGAAAAAAACGAATGCATGCATGCGTGTGTTAATGTAAGCGTGAGAAAATACGTAGACTGTGCATGAGAATGACAAATGGAGAAGACGATTCTTGGCTTCAGATTTCAACGTTGTTGGCCAGTCTTCGAGAGTTGTGTTGTGTCTTGAAAAGAGAAACGAGTAGGGAGAAAGAGAGAAAAACCAAAGAGGAAAACGTCAAATCCCCACGTTGTCCCACTCTTACATTCCCTTTTATTTTCCAAAGTATATATTATACATCTTTGGTATGTTAATCAATTGTTTTTATTGAATTTGTTCACATAATTGTCTATTTTGTTCAAACTTATTAGGGAGTTTTTACATCTTTACTTAATTCTCACATTTTTAAAAAAAATATTAAACTTATTAATCAAAAGTGGAATAGCAATTTGCAACGGAAAACCTGGAGCTCAATTATCACTTTCGCATCATACCTTTTATATGTAGCCACACCATAAATGGCATTTCCAGAAAGAAAAGAAAAAAACACTAACTTTTACTTTTGATATTTGTAATTGTACGACTTGGGCATGATAATTGTTGTAAACTACAAACAATCTGCTACAACAATTTACATAGTTTTCTATTCTCATGAAAATTGCGGAAATCTATTATCGCTCGAATTAAACACTAACCTGGCTAAAGTCAAAAGGCACACAAAGAAACTTTGAATATATATATATGTATTGTATTTTAAACTCACGCAAAAGGGTTTTAAGTAGAGGTGAAAGCTTCATATAAGAGTAATTTTTTTTCTCTCATATGCAACTTAAAGAAGCATACTTACGAAGACAAGTAGAGTAGTATATATAAACTCTGGTCCTTGACGAGGTTAATTAATCGAATTATCTGCAATTCCCTAATTTATAGTATTATATGAGGAAAGAGTGTGAATATATAGGATAGGGGTAGCATTGTAATTAGGGAAAAGAAAAGAGCGAGAGTACAATAGCATTTAATGCCTCTTTGTTCGTCGTATTCTCTGCCATCTTTCTCATTAATTCCTCCTCCTCCTCCCTCGCCTCAGATTCCAACTTATTAAATAATTTATTTTATTTTTCTTTCTTTTTTGCACATAATTAATTTGTTTTATGTATTGCGGTCACCACCATCTAATGGAAAGAGATGGAATTTTCATAGTAAAAAACAAAATATTACTATAATAATAAAAAATTCAAAGGTCTATTGATTAGACGCATGTCATAACTTTTGTTTACTGTTCTTTTTACCATGTCCTCTAAAATCTCCATCACTCTTTTCATATTTTACTTGTCTCCTTGTTATAAACATTATTGATATTTTAATAGTTTTGTAACCTTAAACCTGAAACTGAAAATAATGCTCACCAACAAAGCCCAATTGCTACTGATGACAACTTGGACCATTGAGCTAGTCACCAGTGTTTGACAATGGGCCCATACGGCCTTACTGAGCTTTTTATTTATTTTTACCATTTGGGCCTTAAAGTACAAATATAGGTCGAATTCGAATCCAAGAAATAACCAAACTCGATTTAAAGATTCATTTACAGAAAAATACCCAACAGTTGAAACTAGGGAAGGATTCAATCACACCTGACAAGATAACAAGTATCATCAAGACGTTAACACTAGAAAGAATGAAGACAAACATGACTATGATATATAATGCATCACAAAATGACTTGGTTGAAGACTTGAGTGGCTGATCTACGGAAAAAAATAAATAATGATGATTTGAGTATACCTCTTTGGTGTCCAGTATAACTACTATATATATATGAAGCGAGGCATTAAATGATTACTTACCCTGAGAGTAGGTGAACTGTCATCATCTGATGCAACCATTATCTGAGTAGCAATGTCAGGGTTCCACTGTATAACAGACAGACAGTGCAAACTCAATCTGCAAAGCTGGCCAGATCAATGTTTTGAAAACAGGAGAGCATATCATTGTGCTGATCAGAGCTGGCCAGTGGGCTCTTTACAAGAAAATCTCATGTTCTGTTCATATCATTTTCTTCTTACATTTTGTTTCAATTTCGGATTGTATATTAAACAGTGTGAGAAATACGCTCTTGTTATATGATTTCTGTAGGTCAAAGGTTTTACTTCGAAAACAAAAGATAATGAGGGAGTAATATAGATTGAAACAAATGTTATTCTCGAGCATATTTCGATAATATGTAATTAGTTGTTTTGACAACCAAAAAACCAAGCGTGTTTCACTGTTTTGTTTCCAAATAAAAAAAGGGAATATGAAGTGTAAACATTAGGATCGTAGCATCGAGTCGTCGTTCCGACACGTTGACATTTTCTTTTTTCGCGAATCACCGATTTTTTTATAATCGGTTCCAAATCGTAAACCCGGTTAAAAGGTACATCGTGTTGTTCCTGAAACGGTTGGTCCATATTGGGCTTTTTAGAAATGGGCCTTTTTCTTACTTATCAAACTGAACCCAACATTGAAACCTATAACTCAAATCAGAAAGTTATCTACTCCTACTTGGGTTTATTCTTTTTGAATAATATAACAGAGTTGGCCCAAAACAAAACAAAATGATTCTCTATGACTAAAAAAGTCGTATCAGTTCTATCTTTTTTTTTTAATAAAATCGAAATCTTGGACCACTATTGCATCTGCATATTTTTGACAAATAAGTGAATAAAATATGAAAACCACTGTTAAAATCTAAACTTACACCGTTTTGACGTGACAACACCTTTACTTCCAAGTCCCAGTTGAGATAAACATTTTTTGAATGAGAGAATACATCTGCGTCTTGCACAAATTGAGATAACACATATCGGTGGTGAGGAATGAGTAATTTAATTAACCTACTCTAATAGTCCAAAAGGAAAGATATATATATATATATATATATATATTTGGTTAATACATTGTATATTGATTGGTTATTTATCTATGTGCTTTGATATACTCCAAAGTTCAATATTCTTCATTTCTTTGTGTGATTTTATTTTTTGCTTTTTCTAGTGACAGAGACTGTCAAAAGTTTCTGATTCAACTCTAAGATTCGACATTTTGTTTATTTTAATTGATTTTAAACACCTCCCAAATATAAATTGATTCGGTAATAAATATTATGATAAACCTTCAAATATATTATTTTAATTTAGCAATAGACATATGTCATCAGGGCTGGTCTTGTCTAAACTAGTTAAATTTGAAGTGTGTGACATATATAGATTCCATTTGTCTGTAAAACTCTCTGACTTATAATCAGTGAATTTGTTGAAAACATTTGTCAATTGATTTAAATTCAACCATATATGCTTTTCTCGGACGTATACTTTTAGATTAACATAAAGGTTATTAAAGAAACTACTTATGAGATCATTGGTCGAACAAAAGCTTCCTATTGAGCAGCACTTACAGACTACAGTTGCTTGGGAAGAAGACTTGTATTCTTGTAAGGAGAAACACAAAGACTTTGTAAGCAAGTTGTGCCTATGGCACTATACTTTGAGTTACTAATTTACTATAAATACCTTTTATCAGAAATTATAAAACAAATCTTCATATCTAGTTATCTACACATGGAGACCGAATCTGTACCGAGAAAAGCATGTTAATTAGTTTTTTTCTTTTTTTCTTTTTTTTTTTGTGTGTGTAAATAATTGCAATCCATTAATTCCCATTATCACCATCCGTAAATAATTAAAAAATCATGAACCTAATCGTAATAACAGTATGCTCCACGTTCAGTGATTCGATTTTGGAAAACATGGGAAGTTTTGATCGATTAATGCTTGATAATCGATATATATATATATATATATATATATATATATAAAGTTCATTTCTTTATATTTTCATTTTTAACTCTTTTGAACTTTTGAGTGGCGTTGGGACTTAGGAGTGGAGGAGAGCTGTAGATTCTTTCTTTGTTTTTAGTACTAACTTAAATATCAAAGATTAGAAATTATATTCTCATTTCCATTAAAATTCTAATAAGAGGCTCTACTATATCCTACCTACCCTTTCTATACAGATCTTACTGGTAAATACCGTAAATCTCGATTACAATGGACAAAGTCAACTTCCTCAAGTTGCCTCAAGAGGTTGACATACATATATCTTATTATATATAAAGGTCAACAGCAGTCAACGATTCAAGAAAATTTGATTCACTATAAACTGGTAAGATTTTCATTTCAATCAGTGTGCTACTGCTTCACACAATTATAGATTAGACCGCACTATTAATTAATGAAAAAGTGATGGAACTACCATTATACAAAAACAAATTATCACTTATAACAACTGTTTGTGATTTATGACTCAATATATAATTTTGCATAAACTATAAAGGCTATAATTCTCGTGAAAGTGAAATTCGATTAACTATTGAACTATATATATATATATATAACATATCTATATATCTCTTGTAATGTGAAATTTAAAGTTGAAATTAGTTTAGGTAATATTTGTGATAAATATAAGATACTGTACAAAGTGCTATAATAAAATTTAAAAAATAACATTTCTCATTTGACTTAATTTGTAACATATATATATATATAGTTATATATATGAAGCTGGGGCTA
Organism: Barbarea vulgaris; assembly: GCA_963667165.1. NCBI lineage: Eukaryota > Viridiplantae > Streptophyta > Magnoliopsida > Brassicales > Brassicaceae > Barbarea > Barbarea vulgaris. Next base: position 32,770,648 of record OY763888.1, on the reverse strand, counting down.
CTACTCTCTGTTTTTAACAACTTGCTAGTAAAAAAAAAAAGAGAAATTCCCTCAAATAGCACCAAAATAAGTTTTTCTTCCAAAAATAGCTCACATTTTTATTTAGTACAAAAATAGCATTTTATGAAGTTCATAATTTAATTTTTTTGGTTTGGGTTGACTATATTAGAATTTAGGGTATAGTTTTTAGGGGGTAGGGGTACAATTTAGGGTTTAGGGCTTAGGGTTTAGGGTTTTCTAAACCCTAAACCCTAAATCCTAAATCTTAAAAATATGAGGTTAGGATTACCCTTTAATAAAAATGCTAATTGTGTCTTAAATAAAAATATGAGACATTTTTGCTAAAAATGTCACAAAAACTTCATTTTGTGCTATTTTTGAGAATTGCCCAAAAAAAAATTATATCACTTCTGAGCTGAAGGTACAAATTTCTGGAAATCTAACAAAAATGCTCTAGTTAAAACTATATTTCATCATCTTTCATCTATTAAAATTTTTAGCTAAACGTGTTATTGTTATTTGTTTCATCAATTCAAACTTCACATGATAATAGTGGAGACGAAAAGAAAAAGGAAAAAATTTGTGTCATCCATAAACATCTGAACAAGTGTAGACCTCCATATAAAAAATTAGTGTGAACCATAAATAAACTTTTTTAGTTTTTTGCAATTATTACATAACCTTTTTAAGTTTTTTTTTTAGGGTTTACCTTTTATCAGCTTTTTATATTGCATAACGAAAATAAAGCGATTATAAACGATTTAAAAATTCTGTGATAATGATTTAGAGCATCGAATCCATTTGTCATTCAAGCTAATAAGCAAAAGTGGGTTAGGTCATCGAATAAAAATATATAATAAAATATTATATCCACATTAAAATAGTAATTAGTATTACATGATGTGGTTTATGGTTTGGAAAATTATGAAATAAGGTTTAGTTTGGTACAAAAATTTTGGTAATCTAAAAATAAAATAAAATATAATAATAATAATAATAATAATAATAATAATAATAATAATAATAATAATAATAATAATAATAAACGCGTAAACTAAAAATGATATTAAGTTGGGGAAATTTATGTATCGACCATATGAAATTAAATACATTTATATATTTTCAGTACTTATTTTTCTCTCATTCGTCGTTAAGAGTTTATAGAAATCTTAACCTTGTCACCTTATATATGTTGAAAACCATGAATGTTATGACTTATGACCTAGGGGAACAAGGTGAACATCTGTTGTTCTAAGCTTATTTTTGCATTTTTACGGTGTGCGTGGTTCAAGCTATTGGTTTTAAATAACTGTATCGTCTGGTCTTAAGGGATACTCTAAATCTAATGATAAAATTGATGAATATTATATTTATGATATCGTTTGGCCCAATAGCTCTTTTGATAGGCAAACCAAAACCAAATCAACAGATGATTCGATAAATCTAAGATTAATATTCCCATATAAATTGGCATTAATCTATGCAAAAGACTAGCCAACTTTGTAAAGTACAAGGATGCTGTGTACCTAGCTACGACGGTCCACTAAGGTACAATATAAAAAAAAAAAAAAAAAAAAAAAAAGTTAATTACCCTTTGAAAGGCATGATTATGGTTTAGATAGTTATTAAACTATCTAATCATATGCTTATGTAATCATATCTCCAACGGATTAAGGAATTCGTGCAATTTGCTCGTATAGTCACCTTTTGTAAAAGTGGATCCTTTTATACATATTTGTTAAAGATATAGCCACCAACACCAGTTGAATTATAACTTTTGCTTCTTCTGCATCTTTTATGTTATCTAGTGTGTCAGTCAATTACGAGTTATATGTTATCTATATATATGCTAATTATACAATATTCCTAGATCTTAATTATTACCTTAGAATGTTTGTGATTACTACATATGATGATGGCACACTTGCAAAATAGTTAAATCAGGGTCTAGAGTGTAAACATAAATTTGCCCCTTCTAATAGGGCAACGACCACACATTTATAAGGTAATATGTAGAGACGTGTCTTCCTAATAAATTGACTTATCATTCTCATCAAATGACAGATTTTCAATTCAGACAAATTTATGGTCCTAGTTGCAATAGTGTCCTCTCGTTTTTAGATATGACAAACCAATTCGCTTAATTTTGTCCATATGCTTCCATATTTATTGATGGTAATTAGTTAAAATGAAATTACCTAAATTGGCTCGTGGATGTTGTCCTTCCTTTTTTTTGGGTGCTCATAGATATTATCTAAATCATGTTCACTCAATATTTTTTTTTATTTTCTAACTATAAATAATTTTTATTGGGTGGGAAGTTGCAATCTGTATCTTTATTTGTTGACACAATTCATCTCTTTCTAGTCTTCGGTTCTCACCTTATTCGTACATATTATCTTCTTCTTGACTAGTTTTCATTTACTCGGTCTAAAATACAAATTTTAATAATATTGATAATGAACTTACTCACGGGGAATTATATGAAATAACCGATCAAACACCAGGAAACAAAATAAAAAAAAATCATTTCTGTTACTTGTAAAAGTTATATAATATATTTTGAAAAGTTCATTTGACTATATTATACTTGTCTAAATTTTGAGCCGGCATAAAGGAGGTCAATTAGATGGATAACTCTTGTTTGTGAGGGTAAAGTAAGTAAATTCTACATCAGTTTCGGTCTTACTCTGGATTGGACATGAATGCGTCAAAATCTGAACTATTCTTCGCAGGCTTCCAAGAAGATGAGGCAGTGGCCTTATCGGAAGAGTTTGGGATAGCAAGAGGCTCATTTCCAACACGATATCTTGGTCTTCCTCTGAATTCAACAAAACTCTCAATGGCAACTCTTCAGCCGTTCATCGAAACCATAACAAGCAAGCTTCATTCTTGGACCTCCAAGTTTTTATCCTATGCTGGCAAGGTCAGATTAATTGCTTCGGTAATCTATGGCAAGGTTAATTTTTGGAGCCAGGTTTTCGTTCTCCCTAAAGCATTCTACTCGAAAATTGATTCTCTTTGTTCGGCATTTATCTGGAAAAATGCAACCTCATCTGCTACTGGGGCTCGAGTATCATGGAAGGATATATGTAAGCCTAAGAAAGAGGGAGGGCTGGGTATTCGTCTGCTAGAAGAGTTTGCACAGGTTTTTAGATTGAAACAAGTGTGGCACATCTTCACGAGAATAGGATCTCTCTGGGTTAATTGGCTGGATCATAACGTTTTCGGCAGGAGAAGCTATTGGTTAATGGAAAGTTCCCCTAGGCTGTCTTGGAATCTGAGGAAAATGTTAGAACTGAAACCGATAATCAGCCGGTACTTAACTTGCGAGGTCAGGGATGGTTCTGCGTGCTCTTTCTGGTTTGACTCATGGACAGGACTGGGTTCTCTGATGGATTATTTTGGCGCAACAGGCCTTAGAGATTTGAGGATACCTAGAACGGCAACAGTAAAGGATGCAATCAGATCTGGGTGTTGGTCTCTTCCAAGTGCAAGATCATCTCAGGCTCTAAATCTTCAGATCCTTCTATGCTCTCATGCCATTCCTGCAGCAGACAGAGGACATGATCTTTTTCTTTGGAGACAACCATCAGGTACGTATCTACCTAAGTTCTCTACGTCTGCAACTTGGGAACAAATCAGAACCCCATCGCCCCAAATCCAATGGCATAAGACGGTGTGGTTTAAAGAAGCAATTCCAAGATATTCATTTATTCAATGGCTAGCGCTCAAAGAGAGGCTGTCGACTAGAGACCGTCTCCTGTCATGGGGAATGAATGTACCTTCATCTTGTGTTCTCTGCTCGGTAGGGACTGAATCACATGCTCATTTATTCTATGAGTGCGACTACACAAAGGATATTTGGCTTTACTTTGCTACAAGGATTAAACTGAATCCTCCTTCGACTCTTGCGGCAATTTCGGGCTGGGTTCTGTCTGCTCAATCATCTCCTCCAAAATATGCCAGCAAGATTCTCAAATTAATTCTCCAAACAGTGACCTATATGATCTGGAGGGAAAGGAATAATAGAATATTCAAATCGATCTCGCTCTCAAACTTAGCTCTCAGGGCCAAAGTTGACCGTTCTCTCAGGGATAGACTCCTCACTTGCACCCCAAATGATTCGCTTTCAACGATCTCTCTCCTTGGTTATTATTTTGGTTGTATAAATTCTCCACCTTAAGGCTTACTTAAGTGTGGCTAGGGCTTTTTCTTGTCTTCAGTTCCTTGTGAATGCTACCCAAAAAGGAGCTTCAGTTTTCTTTCTTTATTTGTATCTTTTAACTTTTGGTAATAAAATTAACATTAAAAAAAAAAAAAAAAAAAAAGTAAGTAAATTCTTTTATTAAAATCACTGCTATCATCCAATTTAATATTTTTTGTTAAATAAAGAAAAATTATACTCTCTAGTTATTTTTCTAAGTTTATTAAGGTCATAGTCAATTACTGCAATTACCACCTATATAAAATTGTTAACTTTTTTTTTGGAAGACAAAGTCACAAAAATAGATGAACAAAACTTTTTTTTTTTTTTTCTTTGTTGGCAGCAAACTTTTAGTTGTAGCTGTAAATAACATCAACGGTTAGGTACCTTTAATACTACGATCGGGATATATTGACCGTTGATATAAGTCATTGACCGTACTACGGGGGGGGACCAGGTAGATACGAGTCATGTGAGTTGTCTGATTATGAAAAAGACAACAATACCCTTTTTATAATCGTCATACATCGAATCCTTGTCGTATAGGTTTTGGGTATTTTAGTAAATAGACGCTCGAAGAAGACACGCCAACGCCAAGTGCGCATTTCTAAATTAACCTGCAGAACCTCGAAGATCAAGCAGTGGGACGTTTTGCATTAATCTGACACGTGGCTCAAAAACCGTATGTTCGTGACTATCGTGATTTAAAACGAGATCCAACGGCTGGAATATTGGAGGTGCAGTTGTTTACGCTGCACCACGTCGCAGCATATCCGAACCGACAAAGAAGAATCCACATAATCTATTTGTGACCGGAGAGAATGTCTTCCTTCACACGCACACAAAGTCAATTTGTGTCTTAAGCCCTTACCTAAAGGTCAATACATTTTTCTTTATTATTAAATTTATATATTTGTTCATTTGTTTTTTGTTATTATTATATACATGTAACTAGCAATAGCATAGTTCATTGGGGATTTTTATTTTTTGTCAAGTTTAAGCTTTGAATTTATTATAAAATAAGAATATTCATTCGTAAAACTATTTAATTTGGAATCTTTCTCTGGATATACGTATATACTAAAATTTAATTAAATCTTGGATTTTTTTGTTTGTTTTAACTTGATTAAATGTCGCTTTCTACTCGGCTTTATATTATAATCGATGAGACCCATGTTATTAATTTGAACTTCAGCATAATTAGCGGATATGGTCGGAAGTCGGTCTAGGAAAAACGATAAACTTGACCAAAAATGACATTTGAGTTTTATTATTATACGTACTGTTGATTTTATTAAAAATGACCTTTTGAGTTTTATTATTATATGTACTGTTGATTTTATTATTGTCTCATAACTTACATTAGGATGTCGGAAATGTGACAATGTATTGGAATATTGGGAATTGAGTTATAGATATAGTACTACTCGACCTATACTAATTAGCGGACCATTATCTCCTAGATATAAGCCTATGCTAAACTTAGATTATAGAGTTTAAATTTGGTTGCCAATTATTAGATAATACAATTTGGTCGTTTATTATGTCATTATTTTATAGTTCGGATGGTGATAATAATAAAAGGATAGAGATGTGGACATACCATTGTATCAAGTCCTTGATTGCCCCCACGTCTTCGATGATAAAAATAGGCTGAAAGTGTCAACGGGTAAGTTGATATTAAAACTTTAAACAATTAACCTCTTGGAATAAAATAGTTTAACCCAGACTGAATATATATATCCTCAATTTGTAGTAACTAGTAAGACCGGTGATATCATTACTCAAGAGTAGTTAAATTAATGTTGATTTCGTTACATGTACGTGATCATAGAATACAAAAGCAGGTACAGTGGAGAGAACCTATTTCAATCTTTCAAATATATTATTATAATAAATTTTAGAGAAATTCCCTCAAATAGCACCAAAACAAGTTTTTGTTCCAAAAATATCTCACATTTTTATTTAGTACAAAAATAGCATTTTATGAAGTTCATAATTTAATTTTTTTTATTTGGGTTGACTATATTAGAATTTAGGGTATAGTTTTTAGGGGGTAGGGGGTACAATTTAGGGTTTAGGGCTTAGGGTTTAGGGTTTTCTAAACCCTAAACCCTAAATCCTAAACCTTAAAAATATGAGGTTAGGATTACCCTTTAATAAAAATGCTAATTGTGTCTTAAATAAAAATATGAGCTAAAAATGTCACAAAAACTTCATTTTGTGCTATTTTTGAGAATTGCCCTAAATTTTATATAATTTAATTGTTTATTTAAAATTTAAATGATAAAGAAAATTTAAAACCAACCAGATTAATACATATGACAAATATGTATCTAGAAAGATTCTCAAAATCTCTCATTTGAGATACTTATTTTATTCTTTTTCTTGTTTTTGATTAATTTTTATTGTTTTTGATTAATAGTCTCCCACTGCACATGCTCCAATAAATTCTTTAGAAATTATTATAACGATCTATACTTAGTATCTTAAAAAAATTCCTTGATCACACGAAACCATATAAACTAATTAAGTAAAAGAGCTCTCTAAATATGACGCCACCCGAAGGATCGTTGGTCGATGGGTTAAAAGATTTTAGCTTTACGCGCGCTAACGTAATCTGCCATTCAGTTCACATCCCTGGCGCATGGCGGCGCTAACCCGTTAAATCTCATTTGCCTACGACGCAACTCAACTAGTTATGATTGTTTTTATCTTTAAATATATATGAGGAAAAAAGATACTAAATATTTATGGTTTCTTATGGATAATTAACATCAACAAAGGAAAGATAGTTACACTTCATAATTTCAGTACAAATTTAATAGTCCATAAAAACGTTACGACCAGGGACGATATTTATAACGGAGATATTATTCTTAAATGTCCAAGACGCTTATTGTTATATATATATATATTTTTTTTTCTTTTTGATAAATATATAGTATATATATAATTTTGATAAATATATAGTGTTGCAACCTTACAACATATACTCATACAGAATATAGCATTTGTAAATCATCAAGTATCAATATTAAATCTTGATGTCGTATGATGTGAGCGTGTGACCGACTTAGATATATATTTAACTGGATGTACGTATTTAGATGGGCATTGTAATTTATAAGTACAAATAGACGTTGTTTTTAACAGTAATCTCAGTTGATTGATATCCAGAATTTATAGCTATCACGTTAAAGCTATATATATAAAGGAAATAATTATTTTCAAATTTATAGTGTAAATCATCTAAATAGGATTACAATTTACAAATGCAATGAATTTACAAAAGTGGCTCTATAAAGTTATATCAGTTTAATTTAACGGGCACGAGAAGTTAAGTTCATTGCTATATGCATTACATTTTTACACCTCTCATCCTATTACGTTTTTAAATTTGTAACTGCCTTTTGTCAATAATTCTGCAAATAAACATTCAGTTTAGAGTCAAATCCACTATATGGAAGAAATAAACCAGAAGCTTACGTTTTGTTTTTAAAACGATAAGTTTTGTAAGTGGTCCGAAATCTTAATCACTTTTAATTTTTGCACTTTTAAGTTTGATGTGTATTTGTCTAATAGATTGGTGAATAAAGAGCCTATTAATTCATTGTATTTAATCAACTTTTTTCCTTGTGGCTGAAACGTCTCTCTTTAAAAAAAAAAAAATCCTAAAATAAAATCCTGATTTGGCTTAAGTTTAATCAATTCAGATAATTCAGGATTTCGATACTTTATCTTCAACATATGTTGCATATATGTTTTGCTTTTAGAAAATTCGATGAATTACTTTTTTTACAATCTTAGTTATCCTGCTACTATTATTAATTTATATCTGAAAATAAATGAAATAGTAGTTTTTAAACCACGTGGGGAAAAAGGTACAAGATTATATTTTATGTTTTGTATAAAAATATATCAAGCAAGCAAGCAAGCGAGCGCAAACTTGCACAAATATATCTATCAAGTAGAAAGTACAATCTTTAGGGTAAAAAGAATGAAGTACACACAAAAGAGTGTTATTTAATACTAAAAGACAACATTCCCATTGTAACATAAAAAATTATTAAATGAAATAATAATAGTTTTTGATTATATAAAAAAGAATCAACAAGAGGGGCTTGTAATATTTTCCTATATAAATACATGAAGGCAGCGTTTCATCTTAAACCCCACAGCAAAAAGCCACTCTCCTTTCTCTCTTTCTATCTTTCGCTCTGTTCTTTGTTTTTGTTTCTCTGCTTCCATGGCCACCAAGCTTGACACCAGTAGCTTACTTTTCGCTGTCTTGTCGAAATGTAGCCTCCTTACTCAAACCAATCTCGCCCTTTCTCTCCTCGTAGCCTGCCTCGCTTGTCTCGCTCTTTCTATCTTCTTCTGGTCTCATCCCGGAGGACCCGCATGGGGAAAATACTACCTCCATCGCCGCCGCCAAACCACCGTGATTCCAGGACCAAGAGGCTTACCTTTTGTGGGAAGCATGTCTCTCATGTCAAGTGCTCTGGCTCACCGTTGCATAGCCGCAACCGCAGAGAAATTCGGAGCCAAACGTTTAATGGCGTTTAGCTTGGGAGATACTCGCGTGATCGTCACGTGCAATCCTGATGTTGCTAAAGAGATTCTAAACAGTCCGGTTTTCGCTGACCGACCGGTTAAGGAATCAGCGTATTCTCTTATGTTTAACCGAGCTATCGGTTTTGCACCTTACGGCGTTTACTGGCGAACCTTGAGGAGAATCGCGTCTAATCATCTTTTCAGCCCGAAACAGATAAAACGTTCCGAAACGCAGAGACTTGTGATCGCGAATCAGATCACGAGGTGTCTCGCAAAACAGAGTGACATCAAAGGTCTCTGTTTTGCTGGTGAATTGATCAAAACAGCGTCGCTCAATAACATGATGTGCTCTGTTTTCGGGAAAGAATACGAGCTTGAGCACGAACACGATGAAGTGAATGAGCTTCGTGGATTGGTGGAAGAAGGTTATGATTTACTCGGAACGCTTAACTGGACCGATCATCTTCCATGGCTATCGGAGTTTGATCCTCAGAGAATCCGGTCTAGATGTTCTAATCTCGTCCCTAAAGTAAACCGGTTTGTGAACCGGATTATCTCTGACCACCGTGATCAAATTCGTGACTCGCCGAACGACTTCGTTGACGTATTGCTCTCTCTTGATGGCCCCGATAAATTATCCGACCAGGATATGGTCGCCGTTCTCTGGGTATGTACACGTGGCTTTAATTTTATTTAAACAATTTTTTATAGTCTCTGCGTTTAATTAATTTTTAAAGAATATATTGAAGTTTCGGATCATTTAATATGCCATTTTAAGTAATACTATGGTACTAAAATATTCGTTTTTTTTTACAGGAAATGATATTCAGAGGAACTGACACGGTTGCTGTTTTAATCGAGTGGATTCTTGCTAGGATGGTTCTTCATCCAGATATTCAATCAACGGTCCACAGTGAGCTTGATCAGATCGTGGGAAGATCAAGGGCCGTCGAAGAGTCTGACGTGTCGTCTTTAGTATATCTGACGGCTGTGGTGAAAGAAGTCCTGAGGGTTCATCCGCCAGGCCCACTTCTGTCGTGGTCCCGCTTAGCAATCACAGATACGATCATCGACGGTCGTCGTGTTCCAGCGGGGACCACTGCGATGGTGAACATGTGGGCCATAGCGCACGACCAACACGTGTGGGAAAATCCGTTGGAGTTTAAACCTGAACGGTTCGTCGCCAAGGAAGGTGAGGTTGAGTTCTCGGTTCTCGGGTCTGATCTGAGACTTGCACCGTTCGGGTCGGGTCGTCGGGTCTGCCCCGGGAAGAATTTGGGTTTGACCACCGTGATGTTTTGGACTGCGACGCTTTTGCATGAGTTTGAATGGCTACCGTCCGATGAGAAGACCGTTGACTTGTCCGAGAAACTCAGGCTCTCCTGTGAGATGGCTAATCCTCTTGCTGCTAAATTGCGCCCCAGACGCAGTTTGAGTGCATGATAAGATGGGATTATACACAGTTAACTAAAGGAACAAGAAAATAGTGTGAGGCAAAAATTAAATATAAAAGAACAAAATAATCTTAAGGAACCAAAAATAAAATAAAAATAAGAATGGATATGAAGCATTTTTATATTAAACTGAGATCTTGATACGCGACGTGTTTCGTGGTGTAAGGAGTGATGTGTTGTAAATATAATGAAAACATTAATTAATGTTACAGAAAAAGTTAATAATACTATGTGGTTTTCTATCTAAAATATCGAAACTTAATTTTCTTGTTTCAATTTTATTATCTTATGACAACTTAACTAATACTATGCACTGTTAACCCCTAATTATAGGAAACGATCTTTGCTCGAACAAGAACAAATCCCGATAGCAAGCGAGAATAATATATCATTCATTCTTTCATATCCACTGATTACAAAACTAAAAACCACATAATCGTGAATGATGTAAATTGTAATCAATTCAATTACTTTTTTATTATGAAGTAACAAGAGAAGAACAAAAAAAAATCTAACTGGTGACATTAGGCTATACGAGTTTGTTAGTATGAAGTAATTTCCTACATATAGAGATATTCGGGTAAAAAAATCAAATACCATGTATCCTTAACTTTTCAAAATATCAACCGACAATGTTAGCGAAATAAAACTACTATTTACAAATTTTGCCGAATAATCTAAGGAGTTGTTTTCAGAATTTTTTACCCCAACCAAAAGATATAAAAGATTCATCTTTATAAAAAGTTGCAGATTTGACATACGCTGTCTTTATTTATTTATTTATTTATTATTTTTTTTTTTTTTTACGAGCCATCATAATTTAATAGTGGTAGTCTCGTTACGTTGCAAAAAGTACATATATTTACCTAATTATTTATTTATTTTTATTATTCACATATAATTATAAGGTTGAAACTTAAATGGTTAGCGTTCACTCGATATAAATAAACAACCAAATTCGATATAACTGAAATTCAAACTCAGTTTATGGTATAGTAAGCATTTTCAACGACTACTAACTTAATTCGGGAATTAAAATGACCGACATGCCTTTATAACTTGCCCAAATCTACTAAACACCTAGCGTAGAATATATCAAGATGAAACCCCTAGTTTTAATATTTAATTTTAGTCACATGGTTAATTTCTTTGATCACTAACCACTATTTATTCGTCGCTAAGTTAACTTTGAAAATTAAAATAATAATAATAATTAAATAATATGATTGTTTAATAAGAAAGATATTGACTGAAAACAGTTTCGAAGTGTGTGGTCGAATAACAATATAATTAAATTGAGAGTTATAGAATTTATATTTATATAGAAAAAAGATTGCGACACATGAATCATTAAAGGATGGTGGTATTTTTGATCCAGTGAGGAGCGCACACATAAGCATTGGGAAAGAACAAGATTTGAATTAATTGTGGTCTAATCATACATACAATTGAGAGATCTTAAAAGTGGATAAGTATCTATAAAGAATTTTTGATGGTCGAGGCATCTTCCGATTCTACACTGGTTGCTGAGACTGAGAGGTCTTCATAATGACGTCGTGTATGTTTTTCAATATTAAATAAATTGCAAATTTAATTGAACTTTTTAATCTATAATATGTAGCGAATGTGAGTTTTGGTAGTGACAACAATAATACAATTCACTAAACTAAAAATTTTAATATTAAAATTTAATTTAATTCTATTACTACGATTCAAGCACTAGTGTTATATATATATATATATATATAACACTAATGTATGTTAACTTGCAACAAAACTGATTTGAAATTATCATACAAATATTGACCGACTCTCTAATAACATATGAATTTAACTATAGATAATTTATATTATTTTACTCGTTAATAATTTTACAAAAATATAACTGAAAACTGTAAAAACCATAACACAGCTACATACACAAATCGAGAAATAATCCAACATTTTTTTATATATAAAAAACCGTCATTTAATTGTAATTCTTTTTTAAATAGTAGGTTAAATTAAATCATAATTAATGAAATGTTTGGCTTAAAGTAAAATTTGAACAATGAATCAGATTAAATCAACAGTTACAGAAATATAACATACAACACAAATGCTTGAAAATATAAATATATTTTTTAATAATTTAAAATTTGTTTACTCTACATTTATAATGGCATTCTTTGAAATATTCTACATTTTAGAATTTTGGAATTTATCTATGCAATCTACTAAATTATTATACATAATTCAATAAAAGTGATTGTAAAACCTATAGTGTCCATATAACTACTTCATGATCTATAATAATCTTAGAAAACTGATTGTTTTTTTTTAACAGAAAAAAATATATACTAATCTTGTATCACAATTTGTTTCCCAATTTCTACTTTCTAGTCCAAGTACCAAAAAAAAAAAAAATGTTGAAACTGAAAGTGGGCTTGAGCAAGAGTTGATTAACAGTTTTAGGCCTATCAACGCAAGCACTATCACATATATGGGCTAGATATTATAAAGTTTTAGATCAAATTGATAGAAATTCAGGAATAAGAAATAATAACAGATATTATTTGGCACAATCATAGCGTATCCAATTTCACTTTGCTCATCGTTTAATTTTTTATATTTTTAGTATTTGTTTGCGGTTTAATTGATTGAGCTGGTGTAGCCATTTCCATGGTCCTTGAGGAAAAAACCATTGCCGAAGCTAGGTTTACGGTAAAGGCTAAGATGAACGCCGGGATCATGATGAGTCTCCGTCGAGTTGTAGACGACGGAGCTGTTTATCATCTGAACGTTACTGTTCACAAAACCATCCATCGGTAGATTTACATCATTACTGCTATGGTTCTTTGACTTCTCTTCGCTACTGCTTTGGAGCTGCCTTCCTTTCCCGGTGCCAAGTGTCTTGCTCGGTGACCGTAGGATCTCCATTACAGCTCCTTTGTTTTCACCTGAAATGGTTATAACGCCTTGTACAGCCACGTCTTCATCATGCACTTCATCATCGTGTTGTTGTTGTTGTTGGTGCTCGTTGTTTGTTCCATGTACAAGGTTTGTTTTGTCCGAAAATGTAAGTATTTTCTGACGAGTGGTCTCATGTTCGTGCCTAGGGTTAGGTGGTTCATCATATCTTATAGACCGTGACGGTAAAACAGGACTCGGTGTAGCCTCTCTGTCCTCCTTTGGTGGAGATCTTGGCGGCGGAAGAGGTGAAGGTGGAGCAGCCGGAGACCGTGGTGGTTCGATGACGTGGCGGGGAGGGGATGGGTCGCGTGAAGAGTATGGTGTGGGTCGGACGATACTAGAGAGACGGTACCAGGGACGACCTGATGGGTTCGACATTTATTGGTATGGTATTTAATTTGTTAAATGATAATGCAATAGTTTTGGATATAGGTACGGCGTAGGTCGTTTATATAGAATTGTATTTGCGGCGTCGTATCATAATATAATTTACAAGAAAAATGACACAATATAAGGAGGAAGGTATCAGATGCAGCTTTCAAAACCACGTTTCACGACTGGTATCAGTTGTACCCGTTTTCAAGCATTTAATTTTTAATAAATATTCCTTGTTTTGAAAATATAAACCCTAATTTTGAGAAGTTTTGGAGTGAATACAGTGGATGCCAAACTTAAGAGGCAAAACTCGAATTTTGGCTTATTACAAATTTGACTCACCAATCATATTCTTATTTCACCGTTTTTTTTTTTATTTTATTCTGCGCGGCGATAGTTGTAAAAAAAACCATGCGACAACAAGAAAACAAAAAAAGAATACTCGAATTGTACGAAACAAATGATTTAAAATGGAATACGAAATAAAATGCATGAGCATGAATTTAAACTTTCAATGCGTTTAATCAAATTACAAGATTTATTGTACATTAAAATCATAACAAAACTCTGAAACACCATGTGAAAGAGTACCATTATTCTAAATTTTGAGTCTAGTTACAAGATTGTTGCAATTCAACATTTACAAACACAAAAAGTTGCAAATATAGTCAGAGTAACAGATTTGTATATAAATGACTATTTAAGGCCATTTAGTGAACTCGAAGACCTTAAGGACGATATCAAGACCTGTTGGGATTTGCCAAATGAAAAGAAGAACGTTTACTGCATTCAACGCTATGTGTAGATTCCTCGCCGTCTCGTTCCCTTTCTGCATCGCCGGCACTAATGCCGCCGCCGCTGCCCACAGAACCGTTATTCCTGCCACCACCAACTCAAATATACATTCTTAAAATCCAAATGCGGATCAAAACTAAACCATACCAAACATCAAGTAATTAAGTGAAAAAATGAAATAGGAGATTTGGTAAAGGTGTACCTGCTCCGGCGTAAAGATGAGGACCGGGGAAGAGTTTACCGGTACGAAGATAAGTATTAACTCCACCAAACACAGACTCCAAAACACCAAAGCCTAACAAAACAGAGCCAGCGTCAAAGTGTTTATCTCTGTAAGACCCTTTGATCAACTCTTTCCTATCTTCTGTCAGCCGTTGGATCTGAAGCTCAGTGGAAGAAGGAGGAGACGAAGAATCAACGGCTGAGGATCCATCAGGAGAAACAGGAGTTGGTTTAAGCTGTTTCTTGAGTTCAGTAATCTCACTCTGAATCGTACGGACACGTCTCCATTGCCAACCTAAGTAACCAGCCCATAAAGTGTATGCAAATAAACCTCCCATCACAATTGGGTGTATTAACGCAAATGATCTTCCTTCCAATATCCCAAATTCTCCTCCAGCTGCTACTGCATCCTTTGTTAAATTGGAAAAAAAAAAAAAAAAAAAAATCAAACTTTGATGACATTAAAGATTTTGAATGTGGAAAGATTGAAACTTTCATAACATTGTCACACTTTAAGTCCCTATTTTCGACACGATTCTTAATTTATGGGTTATTTTTTTTGTTGTAGAATGTGTGACTATTGGGGAAAGATTGAAACTTTTTGATTACCTGTGCGTCGAGGAAGAAGGGCAATGCGGTGACTGCGAGAGGAAGAGAGGCTGATTTAAGGAGTTGGAGGGAGTTTGGGTTGGAGGGTATCTCTGGGATTTTGCATGGTTGCGATTTTGAGATTGGATTGACAGAATTTAGGGTTTTAGGGCGATGGGTGCGAGGAAGAAGATGAAGTGTGGAGAGACAATGAAGTGTCGTCGCCATACTCTCTTTTTTTTTTTCTTTTTCTGGCGAAGTTGAGACAGAGATTATGCAAAAGTGAAGAAACCAGAGAGATCCTTAACCGTACAAACTACGAAACAAACAGATAAGAGAAAGATACACGTGTCAGAAAACTGGACACTACATAAAATTTAAAAATATTCCAAAAAAGATTTCTTCTTCACCGACGAAAAAAAGAGTCAATTTCTTATTCACCCCCGTTTGACAAACAGACAGATACATTCTTCCAAAAGTGATGATTTGGAGAAATGGTCAATGACAAAGTGCAAAAATACTGAGCCTCCGAAACAAGACAGTAAGGTTTTTGGTGAGAAAAATGGAGCCTGCGAAAACTTAGCTGGGCTTTATTATATATTAAATTCTACTTAGAGCCCATTGTTTTATGTCGGGCCGTAATATTATCTTTTGGGCCATACTGTCGTTTCTTTAAATGGATTATAGTTTGGACAATTTTTGACATTTTAAAAGCTAAAATTGCTCATATTATTATTTATCGATATTAATGTATTTTTCGTTGGACGTTTAAATATTTATAACATTGTAGACTTGATACTATATTTAGTTTTTGATTGATGTAAATAATTCATATTTTGAAATAATAATAATAATTATTATTATTATTATTATCATTATTTAACACATTTATAATGATTAGATATATCATAAAAGAAGATGGGTAGGTTTTATTCAATCAACTTGTGCATATATCCATCATCAATTTAAAAATCGTCGGACTAAATTCTAAAGTGATTTTTTGGAACATGTGGAAATTTACCATTTTTCTTGGATCATATATTAACATACAAATAAAGGATGGCAGAATCTTGTAGACAACCTTATCTTCACCCTTAATTTGCAAAAGAATGATTCAACGCGAAAACATATAATAATAACAACCTAACGACAAGTGTTCAGTAAAACATTGGCGTCACGTTATTAGAATCAAAATTTCTCCATCCAAAACCACTTTCCAACAATGATACTACTTGTAAATTTTGTAGAAATATCAATATCAGAAGTATATTTAAATTCTCATAAAGAGAGTCGTAAGCAAGTAGATGAAAAAGAAAGCCTATGTGGCGCCTTACCATATAGAATGGAAGTTTCTCTACCAGACTTATTAAAACACAATAGAAAATGAAAATTAGATTTCTAGAGCTCCTTTGACCTATCATTAGTTGAAATCAATAATATCGGTATATAAACACAGAACATGGATATTAGCTTTCTAAAGCTCGTATATATCTATCAGTAAATTGTTAAAATATTGGTCGACTAGCTCTCGGCTAAACTTATGATTATACCGAACGACGAAAATATGAAAAAAAAAAAAGATTATGTTCTTAAGCTGGCTAAGTAACTACTATCTCTAAAGTTTCATTATGACAGCAATGAAATCTCATAAATCAATATTTGATATTTTTGACGGGCTAATTTCTCAATTTTACTAGCTTATACTCCCTCTGTATCAGAAAGATTAATTTTCAGAGGATTTCACCAAGATTAAGAAAAATAATAAATGTTCATAGAAAATAGTAAAAAGTTAATTTCCAATTATTTTTTTTATTCTATTTATCTTTTTTAATAACTATAACTACACTAAATATTGAAACTATTAAATAATTAATTGGTCTTGAAAATATAAATGCATTAAATTTATTACATGAAATCAATCTTTTTGATACAAGAATAATACCTCAGAAAATCAATCTTTGTGATACAGAGGGAGTATATCGGTTATCAATTAATCGATACCCAATATTTGTTATTGATAAATTACTCCTCTACATACCATCAATTGGTTGGTTAACAATTATATCTATCCTAACGGCTAAACCGGCTGATCCTAACTTCTACCTAAATTGTCCAAATACGTAGCACCATTTGAAAGGTGGTGTTTGGTTGGCTAATCGATTTGTTCTTTTTAGGCTTTGCCACTAAAAGCAAGGACAACAAAATATCTCGAATAATTATGTCCAGTATCAATTGGTCATTACGAAATTAGAAAACACCTATATATACTGCATATACACGTGTTCATACAGGACTAAAGATTTATGCAAAACATAAAAAAGAAAAGAAGACACAATGCAAGAGTGAAATCATATAGGTATATGTCTTTTTTGATTGATTGATATTTTCTTATAACCATGCTAAAAAGATTGTTGTATTATATAAAAGTAAGGTAGGGTTGTGCCAATTTGGTTCGTCAGCACTAAAGAGTAAAGAGTAAAAGTCCGATGTTCCCACTTCCCACGATCATCAACAATAAAACACAGTAAAGTAATGAACTTGCCTGTTAAAGGTTAGACAAATTTTTGATTATTGACGTTGAACAAATTAGAATTAATTTGTAGGACTACTGCTGTTATTCCGTTTAAGAATAAAAACAAGAATCTTGCTGATTTAGATAGTCGCTTAAGGTATAATGATCAAAACTGATTTGACATTGCATGGTATAATGATTTTTTATTTTATTTTAAACTTATATTATTGACATTGTATCGTGGTAGTAGCTGTATCTAATTAACCTCCAATCCTCCATTGTTCATCCAAATCAAGATATAAATTTATAAAGCAAATGTAGAATACTAAATGGTTCTCTTATTATATTAGCCCTTAGAGCATGATTATCGGTATAACATGACATGTGTTCTAAGGTATTTTAAATTAATAAAAGGTGTGAAGAGTGTGAAACAGGGCTAAGAACAGTTCTCTCGGCAGAACAGTTTTAAGTCCAGTATTGTTGCCACGTGGCAGCACGGGATTGGGTCTGAATTTTTTTTTTTTCCTAATAATTTGGAATTGTATTTTGTGTTTCATTTTAATTTCAAATCAATTTTAGTATAAACTTTTCATGTTTTCAATTTAAAAGTTATTTTTTAAGTTTTAAAAAATATTATATGTTTTATATTATTAAATTATTAAAATATTACTTAGAAACAGGTTCTACCAATAATCAACTCATTTAACATTGGTTCTAAACCTCTTATATTATTTTACTAATTTTTTCACATTAAAAACATCCTTACAAGTTGTACCCTTACCAATGCCCTTATAAAGAAAGACAATTATTTCTATACACACCTGCAGTTGTAATTTTGGTGATTTGGGTGGACGTGGTTTTCTAATCATTGTTTCATGTGATATCACGTCACCCTTGTTTTATTTGAAACTTTTTTTTTTTTTTGTCAACGACTGATTTGAATTCCTAAACAATTTATATTTATAGTATCAATATTAATATAAGGTACGAAAAAACTAATTTAAATTTAATGTTTAAATATCTGTCTTTAAATCCGTAATTTGCGGTGATAATATGACGCTAGCAATTGGCAATTTGGCATGTACACCCGAGTCACAAAGTCGATAGAATAAGAATTAATTAAAATTTTGCCATTACTGTAGCATCAATCTTCCAATTTAGGCACTTCACTGTACCTGTCTCGGAAAATGCCATCGGACCCCCGAGAAAAGTCAATTTTACCCTTCCTGCGCTGTTCTCTCACTCTCCTCGTTTGCTGTTCTGCGCGTGGTGGTCTTTATCTCCTCACCAATCTGATAGTCTGAGAATAGCTTTAGGGGTTTACCCTAGATTTTTTTTTTTACTGTCTCAGATATTTTTTTTTTCTACCAGCTTGTTTCAATCCTTCTAAACTCGGGGTCCTTGTGTGTTCGGCCGGTTATGGTGAAGTTGAGAAGTCGAGAGGTCGGTGTTCAAACGGGTCCACCGTCCCGAAAAAAGGGGGAAGAGACGAAAATTAGGGATGTCGATGTTGTGCGAATGGGTCGTCTCCCGCAAAATTCCGGGAAACCGTCAACCAAAACTGGTGTGGAATCATCGAGGGTTTTGTCAACGAAGCGGGGTAAGGGATTATCCTGTAAAGAAAAATTCCGCCAGAGGACTTTTTGTCGTGGTGTCCCGTCGAGGCGCAAGAGGAGGACGAGTACAACTGTTGGTAAAGTGCATCTTGTAAATGTTCTTCAGAGTCAGTCAAGTTTTTCAAAGAAGTTATCGGCTAATCGGAGGAAGGTTCCTCTTCCTGAGATCCTACAACAAGGTCAGTGTTCCTAATCTATGGCGGAATTATTGTTATTAATTTTCAACTGTGTTACTTTTGTATGAAATCAGATTTTCTTCGTATGATTTGCTAAATTTAGTTTGTTTGTTTTTTTTGGTTGCAAACCTCCGGAGGCTTATTGTTTGTATTTTGACCTTGTTCGTCAACTTCTAAGCTCAACTATTTGTTTGCCAATATATATTGTGATGTCCTGTGTCTAAAATCAGTTTTTGGTAAAATGTAACTCTATTGTTCTCTTTTAGTTTATTCACTTTGAACGACTTTATTATGTTATATTGAATGGTTTGATTCTTTTTGGGGAACAACGACATTTTTTACCCTCCTCAGAGTACGAAATTGTTTACGCTCATCTTTTAGTTTATTCACTTTCAACGACTTGATTATGTTATACTGAATGGTGTTGATTCTTTTTGGAGAACCAACGACATTGTTTACACTCTTCACAATAAAAAGTGTTAATGTAACTAAATTCCCCTTCCTGTTAAGCTAGATATGAAGTTTTCTTTCGTCTGATTATAGATTCTTCTCTTCTAAATTTCAATTATTGTTTTTCAACATCTGTAATATCTAGGTCAATATAATTTCTCTTCTGTAGTTCATTTGATGTTTTTTTTAATAATTGGTTTCAAAAATTAGCATAGGAAAGAAGCCATGGTCTGTCATGAAGTTTTGGTCACGGTTGTGTTTGTTGTCCTCCTCTTAGTTACGATTTTTTTGTTTCTAATTATTCTTTTTGTTTATATTTTATATATATATATATATATATATATATGTTTCTGTGTATTCACCACATTATTGTGTTCGATCTTCAAAGGATAATTTGTCCACTATTAGTAATCTTTATTGTTTATTACTTTCCTTATCCATTTTGTATGTTGGTTCTAAATTTGCAGACGAAAGTAGCCATGATGCGTCGTCCAGTTTTGCTAAAGGTTCTGTTTCTTGCAATTCTCTTATTTACGAAATTTAGTTTTGTCTTTATTATTTTTTCTTTTTATTTCCTATATGTATGTTTTATTTCGTTTCACCAAATAATTGTTTTTGAATTTTCAAGTATAATTTCTCCACAATTACTAATCTTTATTGTTACATTAGTTTTCCTTATGCATTTTGTTTATTATGTTAATATCCCAATTTTATTTATTCTCTGTCATGTACTTGGTTTTATGCTTTCTGTTTAAATTATCTTGTTACTTAGTTGTACAATTTATGTATGTGTCGTTTTTGGTTGTGATCATGTAGAGGAAAACAGTGTCCGATCGACAAATTCTGGTAACGAAGGTATATTTGATACCTTTATTCATTATTAGTAGAAGTTACTTTGTTTGGTTCATATTTGATCTCTTACAATATTTTTTTAGGTCTCTCAACTGACTCCTCCGATTCTTCAAATGAAGGTTTTACCTATATATGTTCATATTTGCTTTATTTTCTGTTTTTACATCAGCTCGTTTCAGTCTAACGTACTTGTTGTACATTTTTTGTTTAATAAATTAAGCTTTTTCAAGTACTTCAGATGGTCAGAGTTCCGAACACTCTTCTGATGCGTTTGACTGTGATGATACAAGTGTTGAGATTAATGTATCTTCATCTGAAGGTATGTATAGTGTTATGTATGGTTTATATAATCCAGGTAGTAATAACGTTCCACTGTATTTACTTCTCCTTCTCCATCCCTGCAGATGTTCAGACTGATGAGCAAATTCTTCCAAAACGTCTTTTTGGGACTGATAGATACTCAACCAAAGGAAGGGTTAACTCTTATTCTAAACTGCAGTACCTTGTGGATATAATAGACATTTTGGATGGTAGTCCTGAGTTTGGTACACTGATGAAGTCTCTGTTTGCGTCACTTTTTAGACTACAAGTTAAGCGATGCTCTTTTTCTGGGAAACTAGTACACAACTTTCTGTGTAGGCAACTTGTGACAAAGAATAAAGATGAATTGTGGTTTACATTCGGGGGCCAGCCTCTTCGATTTTCATTGTTGGAGTTTCAGAAGGTTACTGGCCTTCCTTGTGGCCCCTTTCCGCCCCATGCAAATATTAAGGCGGCACAGGCACAAGATCCTCTAGGCTCTTCTTACTGGGATAAACTTATTGGTCCCAACAAAAAAACCACCGTTAAACAGATAGTAGCGATGCTTAAGGCAGATCCAGGGATGCCAGGGTGGAGGAAGCTACGTTTGGTTTTAGTGGTTATTGTTGAGGGTATACTTAGTTGTGGTAGGCAACCAGTTCGGCCGTCTGTAGCTATAGTTGAAATGGTGAAAGATCTGAAGTTCTTTCTTTCATATCCTTGGGGCCGCCATTCTTTTCAGCTGACTCTTAGGATGCTTAAAGTTGGGACCAAACTTCCTGATCTGTCTACTGTTATCAAGAGACTGAAGCAACAGTCTGTTGTGATCCATGACTTCCCGATTGCAATTCAGTTTTTCGTCTTTCAATCTATACCTCTTTTGCTCCGGTATGTGCCTGGTTTTGATGATGAAAGGACTTTTCTTGACAGAGGAATTGCAAAATTGCCCCGTTTAAAAAGATTTCATACTGACAACATTATCCAAGTTGAGAATGATGAAAAGGTTAGTTAGTTTAAGCTTTGCTAATGTTTTATTTACATCAAACGTGGTAATGTTTGTTTTTATTTTTTTTGTCCAGCTTTTTATTGAAAGGTTAATTGATCTACCAACTGATGATGTCGATTCCAATATTTTATCTGTCACTGGAGGTGATACAACCGTTCATCATTTGTACAGCCTGCTTGAGGGGGGTTATAAGTTTTCAAAAGCTGATTGGGTTGGCGGTGACATGTCTCTTCCTCAGCTTTGTATTTGTAAGAAAAGGAAAAATTTAATATGCAGATGCGGCAGTATTGCAGCCAACATGGGGAATTTTCTGGCTTCTTCGCATAATTCAGCTGATGTTTCTCGGAAACATCAAAGTGAAATACTTAAACTTAGGGCTCAAATAGTGGGGTTGGAGAAGCAGCATGCAGAGGATTTAATGGGGTTGAAGACCGAGATTGTTGATGTGGTCCGGACTATGCTGCAGAAAGAATATAATATGTCCACCAAAGTTCCTCCGTCTTGTTTTCCTACTGCTACCCCACCTGTCCCTCCTTCTATCTTTCCTAATGATGGTGTTTCTACATCAACATGTCATGGTACAGAAAATATTGGTTCTGTTCATGTTGAGGAGACGACTACTCCATCTCCACACCATGTAAACAATTCTGATGTGAATATGGAGAAGAGAATTAATGATAATGGGGGCTTGCATGCTCTTGTTGCTAACATTATTTCTTCTGAGTCTGTGCATCAGGTTCGATACTTTGCTGCTCTTATATAGCAACATATTTTTAATTCTCTGCTTTTTGATTTATTGTTTTTCTTCTAGGCTGTTTCTGCTATGGAACCCGATTTTTTGGTACCCATGGCTGTTTCTTCTGCTTGTCAGGTGACTGCTGACCAAACTTATCCACATGATGAGGTTCGTGTGTTTATTTTCATTCCTGAATTTACTGGCTGTGTGTTGCGTTTTCATATTTGTCTTTTTATTTTCGACTTTTATTACACTCTGCAACCTACTTCGTCTAATGCCTCAAGTGATAATGTCGATTGTTCAACAAACGGTGATGTCAATTTCTAAGAAACATATATTAGTATTGGAAAAGATTTTAATCTTTCAGTTTTTTCCATCTCTTACTGTTCTTTTCTATCCTTTTATCCATATATGCCAGGGTCCAAATGGTGTTAGTTCTCCTCCGCATTTTAGTTGTAATGTTAATTGTGATGAACGACCAGATTCTGTTCCTTTGGATAATGCTGTTCACCTACGGGTATGATGTTGTCTCCTAATTAGTTTGACTTTTTTTTCCTATAAATCTGTTACCCTTATGTTTGTTCTGATTTTACGTCTGTTAATACTCTATATTAGATGTATTCTGTTATCTATTCCTTTTCACTACTTATTGTACATCCTTTTCAAGTATGTTGTCTGATTTGGGGGATTGGTGTATCATCTTGCCATACTTTAAAGACTCTGAATGTGCTTAGTTAGCTTCATGTGATAGAGGGGAACCCATTGTTTTGTCAGTCTGTTGATGAACGTTTAATCTTTGTTCTTCATGACAATATTTATCTTTTTCTTTTCTATCGATGTTATATATATCATATCCTTACCATGTCCGTCTCTCTCATTATCAGATTGATCAGGCGCATTAAACGTTTTACTGGGATTTAGGGTATCTATTCTTTCTTTATATATACCGATAACGATTTAGTACTGTACGTTATTATGTTTGAGTTTCCTAATTCTATTGGGGTTTAGGGTATATAGACTCATTCTTTACATAGCTTTAATTATTGCGTACTGTAAGATATTATGTTTGGGTTCTCTAATTGTACTGGGATTTAGGGTATATATTGTTTCATTATATGTACCGTTAACGATTGAGTACTGCACGTTATTATGTTTGGGTTCGCTAATTCTATTGGGGTTTAGGGTATATATTTCTTCTTTTTACATACTTTTAACTATTGAGCACTATACGATTTTATGTTTCCGTTCCTTAGTTCTATTGGAGTTTAGTGTATAAATGTTATCATATCTCTTATAATGTTTTGGTTATCTAAGTATGTTTGGGTTGTCTATTTATAATATAGGGTTTAGTTTTGGTTTTTTTTTTTTTTTTTTAATACCTTAGGGTTTAATTTTATGTTCGAGTAGTTAAGATATGATGTTTGGGTTCTCTATGTATAATTTAGGGTTTACTTTTGGGTTTGGGTTATCTATTTCGAATTGAGGGTGTAGTTTTACGTTTGGTAGATTAAATTTGTATAGAAATAATTTCAATTGTTTTTTCTACCAAAAGTTATTTTTTTTCTATAAGTGTAGAATTGTCATGAATAGTACGATTTTCATAACGAAAATAGTTTTGCTTTTAAAACGGCACAATTCTAAGATTTTTAAATTTTAATTGCAAATTAAGAAGTCTCGCTATTAGAAATATGTTTCCTTCGATAACTAAAAGTTTTTGTTTATATTTTATATGTATAATTTATGGAATAATATCACCCCCCTTTTTATTTCACATACAAGTACCAATGAATAAACTACCGCCTGAGATCCTGCTTATGCTTACTGAAAGTCTAGGTCGCCAAAGTTTTCGATATCTTGGTCCTTTAATTGCTGCTTCGAAGTGGACTAAGGATGCAGTTTTCAGTGAAGAAGTGTTGTCAGTGGTCGATGTGTCAGAGTTTTTTATGAATAGCTCAATGGCTAACAAGGATTCCATATTCCGTCCATTTTTCGAATCATGTCTTCAACACAGGAACAACATCGCCATGGATCTGGAAGCGTTACGAATTCTCGCGCAGGAGGGCCCATCAGAAGTAGCTTTTGAAATGTTAAAATTTGGAGGCATTCGTTCTCCCTTCAAGTCATTTGTGCTAGGCATTTTCCTTATTTGTGCCGGGGATTTTGAGACTGGGATGGCGAACATCATGCAAATGTGGGAACTGGTTGATAATTGGGAAGAGGCTATTGGTCTTGCGGAGATGGTTGTTAGTCAGATTACAGAAATGGGGACACGAAGCTCAGGTATGTATATGGGCACCCATTACTACCCGGTACATTATCTTCCTCACTGCATATTTGTTGGTTGTGCTGGTGATGATATTTGCCCAGAGTGTTATGCTTATTGCTTCTCCCATGTTATTGTTTCACCCTGTTGATTGTTTCCTAGTTATATAATGTCATTAATACAGTTGATTTGTACCATTTACTCTGCCTTTCTATCATTGTCCTTTTATGTAACTAAATATTTTCAGACAATTTTAATTTCTTGTTTAATTCCCCTTTCTATTATGTACGGTCTTCATTTTTTTGAATATTTGACCACTTCTCTTTGCTCCTAAATATATCTACCATATTCTATGACTTTACCTTACTTATAGCTTGGTCAACCTCCTCGATCTCCATATCGTTGTAGCTCGTTATTCACTTTTTTTTTTTTTTTTTCTTACACTCCAGATTGTGTAGATTAAGAGAGTTGTGATATTTATCCACAAAAATTATTTAATTTTAATTAACAAAATGTAGGTTTAATCCTGTCCACAGATTTACATCTATTACCGTGCTTACTATTGCACAAATTCCCGCCCATTACGTTTTACACCGAATAATCCTATTACTTTTCCACTCTCTTGACGCGCCCAGACCACTTGTTTGTCAACGTTGACAATGATGTCTCCATTTTGCACTCTCCTCACGCGCCCACACCACTTGCTTGTCGTGGCAAATGATGTCTCAACTCTGGTTCCATTTTCCCGCCCAACGGAAGCTGAAGGAAGGAGGGGTAGAAATGTCAGCTACAGGATGATTATCCCCATAATTTGTCCTCCACACAGTAAAGTGGCAATTTTGGAAGATTTAATAATTTGTGTGGCAAATTATGAAGTGTCTCATAGAATAATAATACATCAGCGTGGATGATGACAATGAATATTTCCTAATCTTTCATAAATTTCAATATTTCATGATGCTAGTACCACTGTAATTAATGTTCTCGTCACTAACTTTATTGGTTAAGTAGTAAGCAATTAAAAGGGTCTTTCCTCGAATTTATACCTCTTGACCATAGTAATTAGGAGAGTTATATAAAAAACCAAAGCGATTAAATCCGAGTTGAACCTAACTTAAAACATGTAATTTGGAAAACAAAATCTTGGATTTAATGGACGCTCAATATTCGGAATATTCTTTTATCAAAAAAAAAAAATTGGAATACTCGAGTCATAAAATTCCTCAGTCTCTAAAACAAGGTGACCAAAACAACAATTTTCGCCAACCAAGTTGGCTTTTTTTTCTCCAAAGATACCGTTTTATATACTCTTATATACCTTCTCTTAAAGAGATACCGTTTTGAGCATTACAAAGAACTAAAGAAGCAGTAACATCAGTGGATTATAGAATATAATAGATATGATATCAGAAAACTTAAACAAGAAAGAGATTGCAAATAGAAAGAACCTGAACCAAGTTGGTGTAGATAGGTAGGTTTATGTGGATTGTGCTTGGGCAGTTACAAGTTGACTTTTTAGGTTAGTCTTGTCACACGATCGAATAGTTGCGAAAGTTTCTTGTAACGCCTACAAGTATAATTCAGCTACCGTATTAAGTTGAATGCGTATTTTAGCCCAATACCATTTGATCACACCATCAATTCATCTTTTCGTTGAACAAAAATGGAAGAATTACTAAAGGTTGTCTTTTGATTCTTTGTTTATGCATGTACTGTAGATATTTTTCCTCCTGAGAATAGATTACTAAAAAAATATAGATTCTTCAGTTTTGTTATAGTTATAAACTTATACATCTGATCAAAGTTCTATGCCAGTAGTAAAATTACAAATGATAATAAAAAAAGTAAAAACAAGAATTATGGCCTAAATATGTTCAAGTAATCATCACTTGGACAAGTGATTGAACCTTTCAAACCAACCGAGCGGTAAAAAAACCGTGACAGGGATTTTGTAAAATACCAAATATACCCCCCCTAACCAGTAACAATCATCGTCCATGCCACGCCACTTTTTATCAAAAAGATATTTGTCCTTTTCCGTCTCTTCGTAGTGTTCTTCTTATTACCCCCCTTGACTCTTTTCAAACTCTTCAAACTCGTTAGATTGTAGAGCTTGGTCCATGGGGATTCTCCGGGATTCGATTCTCTTGTTACTGGTTTTAGGTGTGGTATTGTTCTTGGCAAGAGTTGTTTTATTCAAAACTGGTTTGATTTACATGGTGAAGAAATGGTGGAAGAAGATCATCGATTGGTTTCACGTTTACCAATTCTACAAGGTCCAAGAGTTCAACGATAACACGCAAGATAATCACTTGTACCGTAGAGTTTCCACGTATCTTAATTCTCTGAGCTCCATCGAGAATTCTGATTTCACCAATCTCTTCACCGGTAAAAAATCAAACGAGATCATCCTTCGTTTAGATCGGAATCAGATCATCAGCGACGAGTTTCTCGGTGCTAAAGTTTGTTGGATTAATGGAGAAGACGATGAAGGTGCCAGAAATTTCGTGTTGAAGATTCGCAAGGCTGATAAACGGAGAATCCTTGCTCCGTATCTCCAGCATATACACTCGGTCTCTGAAGAGCTTGAACAGAGGAACATGGAGATGAAGCTGTTCATGAACGTCGCTGGAGATGATGGTGATGATACGAGGAAGAAAAACGGACGGTGGAGATCGATTCCGTTTACTCATCCTTGTACTTTCGACAACATCGCCATGGAAACGGATCTGAAGGAGAAACTGAAATCGGATCTTGAATCGTTTCTCAAGGGGAAACAGTTTTACAATCGACTCGGACGAGTCTGGAAACGGAGCTATCTCCTCTACGGACCTTCCGGCACCGGAAAATCAAGCTTCGTGGCGGCGATGGCTAATTTCTTAAACTACGATGTCTACGATATAGATTTATCCAAAGTATCAGATGACTCAGATCTCAAGATGATTCTGTTACAAACCACGTGTCGATCTGTGATTGTGATCGAGGATCTAGATCGGTTTCTTTTTTCGAAATCAACGGCTCTAAGCATTTCCGGTATTTTGAATTTCACAGACGGTATTCTCAGTTCCTGCGCAGCGGACGAACGGATTATGGTGTTCACGATGACGGCCAAGGAACAAATTGACCCGGCGTTGCTTCGTCCGGGTCGGGTCGACGTTCACATCCATTTTCCGTTATGTGATTTCACGGCGTTTAAAGCGTTAGCGAATAATTACTTGGGTTTAAAAGAGCACAAACTCTTTCCTCAAGTAGAAGGTATTTTCCAAAACGGTGCGTCTTTAAGCCCCGCCGAGATTGGAGAATTGATGATCGCTAACAGAAACTCGCCGAGCAGAGCTCTCAAGTCTGTAATCAATGCTTTGCAAACCGACGGTGATCGGAGGGGAACTCCGGCCATGGGACGGCGGTTGCTTCACGAAAGATCGCCGTCAGAAGATTACGAGGGAGAGCTAAGTGGACCTTTATGTGGCGGAGGAAGTTCGCCGGCGGTGAAGGAGTTCAGGAAGCTGTATGGACTATTGAGGCTGAAAAGTAACAAAAAATCTCAGTCGTTCGATCTGGCTCGAGAGCTAAGGAACGGTTCGTGATTTAAAATTTCAAAAGTCAACTAATATGTGGAGCTCAGTGATTGGTTGTGAGAGTCTGAACAAAATGGTAAATCATATTTTAGTTGAAGAATATGTACAGAGAGATTACAAAACGTCATGTTTATGGTTTGGTCTTTTAATTTGAAGGAAACACAGATTTGTATTTTTGAACTTTATTTTTCTTGCAAATAGATTAATTTGTATTTTGAAATATCTGTCTGTAAAATGTCAATTTCTTTAGGAAAATTATAGTTGTTGAACTTGAATTTCTCATAAGTTTTTTTTATCTTATTATAAAAAAGATACGATATAATTGGCCGATCAGACTGGTTGTTAAGGTATACCTAATGATTATACTCCTGACCTTCTTTCTAATGCATACAAAATTGTTGATTTTGAGATTTTGGACATATCTAAAACGTAACCAAAAAATATGTCATTACATCTCACTTGAACTAATGATGATCATATTATAAAATAGACCATCTATGTTTATACAATTATACTGAACAGGGTTGTTGCGACAGATTAAAAAACAAGGACCAACTGTAAATAATATATAGAGGTAATTTCATAAATATTATTGGTGGTGTGATAATTTTTAAAAATACTATTGGAAAAAATCTATTTTTATAAATATCATTTTGGATATATAATTTGACTGAATTATCTTTAATAAATATAATGATTAATTATTTTGATAAAATTATATAATTAATTTTTAGTATGAAATCATAGAATAATTTTGTTGATGGGAAAATAATGGATCCGTTTTTGATGGAAAATTTTTTTTGGTGGAAAAATTTTAGAATCAAGATTTTGTCAGAAAAATTACGGATCTGTTTTTAAGGGAAAAATTAAATATTTCTTATTTTAGTAGACAATTACGAAATTTTCTTTTAATAAAAAAAATTACGGAATCAAAATTTTGGCGGAAAATTTATACTATAAAACTCTTATAATATTTTTTTTTTAGAAAACCCTTATAATATATACGAACTGAATGGGTCTATTACAGAAAATAAAAAAAGAAAGACTCCAATTAAGTTCTTGGATCAACATCGGTTAGCTTTGGGCCTATTGGTAAAGAAGGCCCATTATTATTAAATGAATTTCCGAATTTGCCCCCGATGGCACGAAGGTTTTTAAGTCAACCAGGCTGAGCGTTTGTTCGCGAAACGTTCGTCGTCGTCTAGGGTTTGTTTCTGGTTTCTACTCCGATTGTTGAAGGTAACTTGGTCTTGTCGATTAACCTTGAGATTTGGGGTACATGTTAATAATATGGTGTAATTGAATCGTTAGGATAAGATGAGGCCGGTGTTCGTCGGGAATTTCGAGTACGAAACTCGCCAATCGGAACTGGAACGATTGTTCGGAAAGTATGGGAGAGTTGAGCGAGTTGACATGAAATCTGGTAAAGCGTCATCTAATTTCTACGGCGGTGACTGATAATTTTAGGGATTTTGAAAGAATCGTTGTTGTTGTTTGATCATCTTTGCTGCGGATTAGTTTTAGTTTGACCTAGGATTCTGGTTATTTATAGCGCTTTACTTATCAAAGATTGGTTTTTTTGTTTTTGTTTTTTTCCAAATGTGTTAGGGGTTTATGCAGTAGAGGATGCCTTGTATTGAGTGTTTATTTGGTCGCAGGAACTTTTCTTCTTCTAAGGAACATGAGTCTTGCCATCTTCTTCCTGCAATAATTTCTACATTTTCATGCCTGCCTTTATCATGTCTTGTGCCTACCATCTTCGCTGATTCTTGACAATCCTTGGAATTTTTCTGTCTATACCTATCATCGATGGTTCAGATGCAAGTCTTTTGTATCCATCATGACATGCCTTGCCTTGCCTACAATATCTGAACTCCTGCGCAAGCCTAGCAAATTATTCAGATTTTCCTTCTTTTTTTTTTTGAATTGGTGTTTTTTTGCGCTTTCTCTTATGCTACAAATCTTGATTTTCTTCTACTACATCATGGAACGTCTCTACATCTCATGTACACCAGCCTTCACATATATGCAGGTGTTGTATATCTATTTAGTTCATTTCTAGGGGAAACTAGATTTGCTCTATTGGCTAATCTACAGCATTGCAGGGTTTATTGACTGCAGGATTTTCACTCTTTGTCTTGCATTTTTTGTAATTCTTGGGTTTTTTTCCATTGCAGGATATGCTTTTGTGTACTTTGAGGATGAACGTGATGCTGAAGATGCGATTCGCAAGCTTGACAATTATCCTTTTGGATATGAGAAACGCAGGTTGTCAGTCGAATGGGCAAAGGTACCTTTTCTCTTGTTTTTATTGAAGCTTTCACTTTACCTTGTAATTAGGAATTTTTTCCCCTAAAGTTTCTTCCGGTTTTTTCAGGGTGAACGAGGCAGGCCTCGTGGTGATGGGAAGGCCGTTTCAAATCTGAAGCCTACAAAGACACTATTTGTCATCAACTTTGACCCCAGTAGAACAAAAGAGCACGACATTGAAAAGCACTTTGAGCCCTACGGTAAGGTCATTAATGTGCGTATCAGGCGTAACTTCTCGTTTGTCCAGTTTGAAACTCAAGAAGATGCTACCAAAGCCTTGGAAGCTACTCAAAGAAGGTAAAAAAATCAGCACACCCTCTTGTTACTTGCCCCTGCGAAACATTGAAAATAATTTGCCTCACAAAAGTCTCCTTTGTTTCCTCAGCAAAATATTGGATAGGGTTGTTTCTGTCGAGTATGCATTAAAGGATGATGATGAGAGGGATGATCGATATGGTGGTCGTAGCCCGAGAAGATCTGCAAGTCCTGTGTACCGTAGGCGTCCAAGCCCTGATTATAGTAGGAGACCAAGCCCTGATTATGGTAGGCGTCCAAGTCCTGAATATGGTCATCCTCGAAGCCCGGAATACGACAGATACAAAGGTTCAGCAGCTTATGAAAGACGCAGGAGTCCAGACTATGGACGTAGGAGTTCTGATTACGGTAGACCAAGGAGTCCTGGTTATGACCGATACAGAAGGTAAATAGTAATTGGCTGTGACTTGTCACTGTTGTCACTCAGTTTTCATTGACGTCTCTGTAATGTTTTTTTATTGAACAGTCGCTCTCCAGTCCCAAGAGGAAGACCTTGAAGAAGAGCAAGGCAGAAACAGAAGCTACCAAAAATGTCTGAAGTTACCAGATGTTTTAAATATTAGTTTGAAACTACTATTATGACTTTTGGCCCTTGCTATGTGTGACTATTATCTTTTAGAACTTGAGATTTTATCGGAGATAGCATGAACTTTTTGTCTTTGATTGCACTTGCACAGACTCTTTATTCGTCATCAGTATTCTAAATCCACAAAGGCATTAGCATTACTCTTTTTACTCGGCCTATATAGTTTGCTGACGTTAACAGTTTAATGTCCCTTAATATTGCAACTGTAATTCTGGTTTTACGAATTTAACTACAATAGAACCTCTATAAATTAATACTCTATAAATTAATAACCTCTATAAATTAATAAATTTTTCCGGTCCCGAGTTGGCCGATGTAAAAAATGACACAATTCGATAAAATAGTAAGATAATAATTTATTTTAGACCCCTATGTAAATATATGGTCCTATTAATAACATAAATTAATAATCATATAACATTAAAAATATAATTAAGATAATTTAGTAAAATATGACTCTAGTGTTGTTTGTTTATTCCTAAACATGCATTTTTTTTGGAGCTCATCTCTAATCTTTCTTATTGCATCAAAAACTTCTGGAATTTTAGATAAGGTAAAAGGAATTTTAGATAAAATAAATTTATAATAATGTCAAATTGTCAAAAAAAAATCTTATTTTAAATAGATTTTTATAGAATTTGTGAAAATTGGAAAATCTCTCTATAAATTAATAATTATTAATTTATCGATAAATTAATACCCTCTCTAAATTAATAAAATATCTTGGTCCCAATAGTATTAATTTATAGAGGTTTTACTGTATGTCTGGGCAAAAATAACCAAACCCGAATATCCAACCCGATAATATCTGAAGCGAATTCGATCCAAATTTTTGAAATATCCGAACGGGTCTTAAACTCATATAACTCGAATTCGAATCGAACCGAATCGAGAACCTAATGGGTAACCGAAATACTCAAAATATAATTATATATATATATATATATAAATATTAATTATATTTACATTTGATATAACACATTTATCATAAATTACAATTATAAACTCAAGTATGTCTATTACTTTAAGATCAAAATAATCAAAATATTCAAAATATCTAAATTATAAAAAAATTCTTAATTATATTTGTTTAAATTTAACCAAATTTTATTTTAATTTAACCAAACTTTATTTCAATTTAACCATTTTTTATTTTTTCCCAATATTTTGGATATCCGAATCCGAACCGAAGCTGAACCAAAAATTAGAAAAACCTGAATAGATATTAAACCTCTAAACCCAAAAACTCGAAAATTCGATCCAAACCCGAACTGGCATGTTCTTCTTTTCTAATGCAAATCGAAATACTTTATTTGAAGTGTTGGACAATTTACCGAATTTTGAGGGCCCAGTAAGGCCCAAAAAGCCTCGGCACAGCTACCGCGCTACAGTTTTAACTGTTTTCCTCAAATAGTTTTATCTTTCTCTCTTTTGAAAAAACTTTTTCTTTATCTTTGCCGGGGTCAATAAAAGAAAACAAGTGACAACAAACTAAAAATAGTAATTTGTTGATCGTAGACGCTTGAGAATCTCTGTGAGTCTGTGTAATTTCTCTTTATAACTTTTCTACTAATTAAAATGATATTTAAAATTGAGACAGGTCCTTTTATTCCTTGGATTTCTTTGGCATGAAGATAACAGCTTTCTATATTTTTATACATATAGTTGACTCCATCGATCCGTTGCGTTATGTTTTCTTAATTATTTTGAATAAAGCGACCGATAAATCTAGATTTCTTATAGACTAGGAGAATATCGCGTTTGATTTTATTTTGAATATTTAAACGTAATTAAGAGTATTATTCAAATATAGTCAGTAATTAAATAATCAAAACAACACAACCCCAATGAAAAAATCATGTTTGGTTGGCGGGCACTATAAAGTGGGCATCTACTTCCGCATTTCAAGCCAGCTACTAATCATCATGTGTTCATACTCACATTTTTACTTATATATACATTATATATACTCTTCTGACATAAAGTATACACACGCAGTATATCTGTACATATCAATTTTAAATGGTTTTGATTAATGTCATAAATAAAAAGTATCCTTTCTTATATAGCAAGTAGACGTATTAATATGTTGCTTCAGCAATATGATTAGCTTTTTAATTAACAATGAAATAGGTAAATATAACAGTTATTTCATTAAACTGTAGTTTCTCTTAAACAGTAGAGCTAAAACTGAAATTTATGCGACATAGTAAGTAGCATGACATTTGAAATTAGTTAAATGCAATTTTACTTACCATTAATCAGTTGGAAAATTAATTAGCGGATTAGGTGGATGAACCGTGAAGGTACGGTTTTATTATTATTATTATTATTATTATTATTATTATTATTATATTTTATTATGAAAAGGGGAAAAAAATGTCGACTGGAATGTGACATTGCGGTAAATCTGGTAATAACGAGAATTCAAGGAAACCATGCCGTCGTCGTCTGCGAATCTTAGTGGGTGTTTTGCTTTAAGAGATTTATTTACTATTTACCTACAAATGATAATGATTAATTAATATGACCAAATTTACAGATCTACACATACTACAGTTATTAATTATTAAATTAATTAAAGTTACAAACGGCTTTTAGTTGGAGCAGGTTAACTTAGGCCTATATATTTTATTTTATTTTGTAGTGTGTTAATTTCATGCTTGAACTTTTTTCTGAAATGAAAACAATTATCTATTCGGATAAAATAATTTTTGTTTCAGGATATATATATATATATATATATTTTTTTTTTTTTTGGGGTTTAAGAAGAATGTTGAGTTATGTAAAACATTTTAAAATATCAAAAGAGACGAAGTAATTAGTTTACGTTAAAAGAGGATAAACATTACGAAGTTCACGCACGGGCACAAAAGTCAAAAAGTTAAGGAGCTCTATAAATATAATAGTGTCCCCAAAATGCGATGCTTTGGGATTTGATAATCATGTCTATTCGTGGATAATGATTCCGATCATTTAAATCCTTTTTTCACCCATTATACGAACTAATAGATACACATATTATTATTGAATAAGATTTGAGCTACAAATCAATATACTGGATTCTGACTAATTGAAAAATTGTATCGGATAAAACATCGATCCCACATCATCTTGAAGAATTTTTTTTTAGTTTGACAGATTCGCCACATTCTAAAAATCTAAAGTGAAAAAGCTTAAAATTTGGAGAAATTGTAATCCTGTTCACATAGACATTTCCTACAATTCACACAAATGACATTTTTATATTTTAATGTTTTTAGTTTTAAATATTTGATTTTCGTAGTTAGTATTGTCCATACAATAAAATTGTTAAGAACGTTAACCTGTCTTATATAAAATTTCATTACATAAGCGTGTTCCACCAATTATGTATATCGTTTAAAATAATATGGTAATTTGAAAATCCGTGAAATTACTCACTCTGTATTTATAACCGCGTCATTTATTTTGAAACAGTATGAATAATTAACAACGGAATATGGTGATTATCCAATTTTAAAATCCACGACAAGTATTAACAACGAACATATCAATCCCCAAGGTTCCATATATGTATTATATCGCTCATTGCATCAATACTGGATACTTTATATTTGGTGTGTATCTAAGACAACTAATAGAAATGTTGTTGGCAATGATAACGGTGAAATTTATATTACCATGATCATCTTTGTTGTTGTTATATTTCAACGCTACCATTTTAATTTATAACGTACGTATACAGCAATTTCCAGTCATATGATATATTGTGGCTTGATGGTTCTATTGATTAATTTTCCCTATCATCACTGATCACTCCTTGCTGCTATCTATTATTGTTGTAGTTGGTAATTCTTTTTTGGTCAAACTTATTATCGTCGTTGGTCTTAGACAAGAAAATAACTTAATAAGTAACACATTGCTATTATAAATGACAGTCTAGGAAAGTAATTATATGAAACTAAAAAGCTGTAAATAGTACTCAATAAAAAAAAAATTGTATCAAACAAGTTTACACAATTTAAATATAGATCAGAATATGATTAAAAATAAAGATGAATAAATTACACTTCTACAAATAGAAGAAATGATGAATACAGATCTCATTGATTACACACAAAGCCCTCGTATTCACTTATTCTTCTACCTTCGTATCCCTTAACACTCTTCACGAACAAAGACACTACTGATACTAAAAAAATATAAATTATCATCAAACCCAATTATGAAAATATATATATATATTTTTAAAGACTGATTAGAAAGAAAAAGGAAAAACCCAGAAAGGAGGAATAAAAAGACAATCTGTAAACTAAGTTCTGACAACTTTAACTAAAGCACCCCATGTGAGAAAAAAAAGAAAGATCATCAAAGTAAAAATATAATAAAATAAGGAAGTAAAAAGTGAAAAAGAGAAGAAAAGCTAATAAGTTCATGATCTCTTTTTATAACCTTTTTTTTTTTACCACGAGGATCCTCCAGTATTACTGAACATCCCACTCCAATATGTATTATTACCATGACTCTTCTCTTGGGTTGTGCTTGAAAGCTCTTTCATGTCTGAAAAAGGGAACAAAACCCTACTTGCTCCATTCATGTCATCATTATTATCTTCAGCTCTTTGGTTACTGTTGACGGTGTTATGTCCAATCCCTTGATGATGATCAATGGAGAATGAAAGGTTATTATTACTCTGTTTGTAATCAGGCATTGTTGGAAACCCTAAAGATGAGTAAAGGACTGAGTTTGAATCCATCATTTGACCCGGCAAGAACGTGTTCATGCCTCTTGAAGAGACTCCATTGGATCTTAGAAGCTCGAGAGCTGAGACGGGAGATGATGAAGCATAGATTGAGGATGAAGTATTGTTCTCGATCTTGGGCATATGAAGAAACTGAGACATACCATGATGATGATCTTGCATGACCGGGAAGGACAACAAGCTGAGATCTTTTGACTTATTAGGGATTTGGCTTGAGAAAAGAATCGGTGGGTTTAGATCTGGAAGCTTGGGATTGGAAGGTGAAGCTAAAGGTGTTGCGGATCTCTTGTTCTTCCTTGAGCTGCCTCCGACAGGGACGTTGCGAAGAGAGCCACCTTCGGTCCAATACCTTCGACAACCTTTGCAGAAGTATCTCGGTTGCGTGAGACTATAGTTGTTGTAATAACAGAATTTTGTGTTTGTTGAGTTGCATCTTGGACAGTTTACTTTTTCTTGTGGCCTCGCCTTTCTAGTTTCCATCGTGGCCGTGTTGTTGTTATTTCCTCCGGAGCCACCGTTGGATGATGTGGTGTTTGGCCTTGTGTTGGTGGTGATGAATGTCGGTTGTTGTTGCGATGTGTTGTTGTTGGTGTTAGAAATCATTTGCTCCATTGGTTTTACGTTTATCATTTCTTGAAAACCCTATAAAATAAATATAAAATCACTAACCATGGCAAACCTAGAGAATAAAACAAGTAAGACTCGCGAGTCTTGAATCTCACCAAGATTAGGGTTTGGTGAGATGATTTAAATTTAAGTAATAACTATACTCAATTGAAAATAATAAATACTAGGTTTGTTTAGGTTGATCGTCGGTGCTTTAAAGGAAAATTAATCCAAGAAAAGGAAGCTAAGCTAAAATTTAGGGGGAAAAAAAAGAAAAGGAAAAACAAATTGGTAAGACCTGAGCACCAAGAACAAAAGGTAACTAACAAATCATACCTTTTTATCCATTTATTATCAGAATTTATAATTAATCACATAAAAAGGTGAACTTATAGATAACAAAAGGACCTTAACTCCATTCGAGAATTTCGAAAGTTTCAAAACGGATAATTCCCTATGCAAATATTCATGTGTAAGAAGTCAAAACTAAAACTCATCAGAGAGGCAACACATATATATATATATATATAACCACAAGACGCATCATAGCAAAAACTTGTTTCATACTCATACATACACATGTATATGTGTGTATGTATATGTGAGTAGAGAGGGAGAGAAAGAGGAAAGAGTCAAGGAAGAAGAAACAAACAAATATAGCAAAGAGAGATCTTTTGTACGTACCTGCGTCCACTTCGTAGCATCCATAAACTTGGACAAAGAGAAAGGCAGAGAGAGAGAGAGAAAGAAAGTAAAGAGTAAAGAGCAAAGAGAGAATGTTTTGGAGATAGTTTTTTTTTTTGGACTTTTGCTTTTTTTTGGGACGATATGGCTCTATGCGTTAGCTTTCACTTTATGGATGATGAAAGAAAGCAGCCAAGAGGAAGAAGAAGAAGAAGAGAAGAAACCTGCAAAAAAAGTAAAATATATTTTTTTATATGAAAAAGCAAAAGGAGGGTTTGTTGTTTTTGACTAGTGATAATAATGTCTCATGGCCTCCTTCTCTGGTTCTTTTCTGGTCCCTCTTTTATATATTTTTAAAGAAAACCAATATCTGGGTAAAATATTTACTATTGTTTGGCTCAATAAGTGAGTGATTTTTATATATTTGTATGGAGTAAATACAGTGTTCTACGCATTTTAAAAATAATTTCGAGTTGAATTACTTGTCACAATTTCATAATTTGCGACTGAATTTTGTATTTAAACTATTATAGTTATGTTTTGTTTGTGTATATATATATATATATATATATTTTTAATAATGAGTATTAATTGGAATATCATATACATATATACATTTCAGTTAAATCTTTGTTATGACTTATGATATTATAATAGTTGAAAATTATATAATTTGTTAACTGGAGTATATCTTTGTTATGCATGTTGATTACTCTTATTTCATATCATAATAATATAATAGAAAATGTGAGTGGAATTATGAGTTGTATACTATTCCCGCCCACCCATTTTGTAATATAATATTATTTGTTGGGTTACAACCCCCGTCCTATTACCTTACCGATTTCAAAATCCTTCTATTAGGACTACATACATAGATATCATAATTACTCTATATTTTATCTATTAATCTAGATTAGGTTACGAAATTCGGTGGCGAACTTGAAATTATAATTACAAGATTAATTTATAATAAAGATGTGACTTAATATGGTCGATAAAACATATGTTTTTTTCAATTATAACTTTTATATAAACTACTATATATATGTTGACTGTGTTAAGGGAATATGGATTATTCTTCCCGACGTAATAATACTTTCTTTTATTTATTCATGTTATTTCGACGAAAAAGGGGGAACACCAAAATTTCACCCTTTATTTCAATTGTGATCTGCTTTTTGTTAAAGGGCCATTATATATCACACAACACATGGCTATATAAAAGTTCATCTGATTTTATTCTTAAATCGGTAAAGCTATAACAAATGTCGCGTTAATCAGATAATTAAAATAAAACTTTGAAAAGCACATTAACTGAAAATCAAGGCCAATTATAACAAACCAAAGAAGCTTTTCAAACAAACAATACTGCACGAGCTATTATGTTACATATTTATTTGCGTTTATAAACAATCATTCTATAAAAAAAAAAATCACGTGTTATTAAAACCTAAATTATCCAACGTGTGACTTTATTTACTAAAACGATTAAAATCACATATTTATGTGATCTAATGATCGTTGTGGGATTAATCGAATAATACCAGTTGCTTCGGCATCACAAATTTAATCCATTATAACTAACTCTCATATTGATACAGCAATCAAATAGAGAAAAGTAATCGAAAATTAACTACAGAAAATTTGGGCCTACTGTCGACAAAAATAATAAACTGGTTGTTTATGTATATATTCAAAAGACAAGGGGTTGGAGAAGAATTATGGAAAGACTCCGACAGGAAGCGACAAAAAGGAAAAGGTGGGCCCCAGTTTTGGGGCGTGATTGAATTTCTTAGCTTTTTGAAATCTAAGGACAGATTTTTGATTAAATCCTTTCTCTTTTCTGATGTTGACACCTGTCTTTCCTACCCAAACACCCTTTCCATCGTTTTATCCTGCTAATTTCACCTCGCCTGCCGTTTTTCGTGTCGCTTTCGCTGATTTTTTCTCTCTGGCCCAGAATAATATTTGGCCCATCGGTTTTATTGGGCTTATTAAGAAGATATTACATGTGTAATTCTTTTTTTTTTTTTTGGGACATCATATTTACATGTGTTATATTTGATATATTTTTATTTGTTTTGACTCACAAATGTCTTTGGAACTAAGAATGACCAAGTAAATATCTGCGGAGTACATGAAAACGAAAACATTTTTTTTTTTTTTTTTCAATTTTTTTGAAAATGAAAATTTTAATACAAAAACGAAGTTCACTGAACGGCTTTGATGTAATGATTATCGCATATGAAAAGATTACATTCTAGCCACTAATCATGCGTTATTTGTGCATTCGATATTGACCCACAGCACTTTATCGCACCATCCTATCTTCCATTTGATATTATATAATTTATTTATACATTCGATTCCAGCTCGATCACCATTTTAAAAAAAAAAAAATCGAAAAATCTGATAATTATTTTGTTATTGGGGTACAATTTAGGCCCGTAAAAGCCCATAATTCAGAAAGTACTTGGTGGAGACAATTAAACGACGCCGTATCACGTTGGTTCGCAATTCATAACACATCTCCCTCCAAAGCCATCTTTTTCAGCTTCTTGTTTTTCCAAGGAACTTCCTGCAAAACAAAACAAGCTACGAACATGGAATCCCTGATTCTTTCTGACAATATTAGGGCAACATTTTATGACAGAAAATGAAATTAAAAGATTACATTACCCAGAAGTAACATCTAGTAACGTCAGAGAGACAATGGAGACCTCTCGTTCTTGTGGTCTTCATGCCATCTTCATCTTCCAATGGAAAGATAAATCTAACCTTTTCGGCCACATCATTATCAACAGCTCTCTCATTCCTCCATCGGAACCACCGTTTCAACCGGGCAAGACGATGATGATTTGTTGTCAGGGGCATTTTGGTAGATCCAGCAGGAAGGAGCAACCTCGGTGGCAATTTAAGACACTTGGAGTAAGAAGGATGACGAAGACGTTGGTGTTTAGGTTTGCCAGGTTCTTCTTCCCAGGAGAAAGGAACTGAAGCACGAGTGTGTGATGAATCATCAGGGGACGACGAGACTGATAGTGACACGTGGTGACTTATTAGTGGTGAGGACGTGTACTGTAACCTTCTCGATTTCGCGGTTAAGACAAGTTGAAGTTTCGATGTGATTATCATCGCCTCATCATCGTCTTCGTCTTCTTCGATACCCATAAGGATCTTTCTTGTTGCTGTTTAATTATGATCGTTCGAAGAAGAAAAACAATGGGATTAAATATATGTAATTGTCATTGAAGATCCAACGCTGGATTAATAGTTTGGTACTATTTACTACAACCATTCCTCAAACTAAAAAGTCAAACCATACTCTTTCGTTGAGGAAAATTAGTCGGAATAAATTCGCCTATAACTACAACACCGCTAGTATTAATTTTTTCATCTATTAATTGTCCTATATATACTAGCACCAACATTTTTTTTTTTTTTTTTTGTTGAAGTATAAAAATTGCTCTATTCTGATTCTAACATACGTACATAAGTAAACGGCAAATACATATTTTTGTATTGGTTTTTTCTTCATAATAAATCAAATATAAATTAAATAAACTTGTACATGAAAACTATCAATATCAATATTCTTATTTAATTTAGATTAACAAGGTTTTTTTTTTTTTTTTTTTGTTAACAAGATTAACAAGGTTGGAAATCAAAAGTTAGACAAAGGAAGTTAGATAGAGAACTACATAACTTACTCCAATTTTAATGTAGTTTATTTTATTCAAATTTTAGTTACCTCTGTACTTTAGTAGAGTTCATTATAACCAAAAAGAAACCACAAATACGTTACCAATTCCGAAAAACATAACCCACAAATACGTTACCAACTCAAAATAAACAAAAATATTTGACGTCGTTGACTGCATGACTTTTCCAATAATCGACTTTCATTTTCATATCTTCCCCACCGCCTCGACTTCGACGTGAATTTCTATTTTTTAATAACTTTTTTTTTCCCCATAATTATTGATTAAATCTAATCTTTGAACCCATAACTAATTGATGTACTTCGTTTTGAAAATTATATGGTCATGGAACACAAAAGTACTACATAAGATGTGAACAGACCCATCAACCACTGTCCCAAAACCGAAATATTTAATCGCCAACTTGAAAATTGACATGAAGAAGAAAAAAAGTCCCAAGACCTTGATAGTCTTTTTTTTATATATATATACACAGATGCAAAACTAATAGAAGACCCTTCCGACAAAGTTACTAAAACGACATCGCCGAATAAACCTTAATTAACATTTAACAGCTAAGCTCTCACCAACCTACTACTAATCATTACCTTATTCATTCTCTAATGACGAAGATTTCTTCAATTTCGTTGTCATTTTCTTTACCTCATCCCTCGAAAATATAAATATCTTCTTCACCATCTTGCAAAACTCACTGCACAATCCAACAGAAACAAAAATAAAACATTCAATACATGACAGATTAAACCAGTTCCGGTTAAGTTCTGACTAATTGATTTGAGCTAAACCGGAAATGACAAACCCTGTGAATCTTATAACTTACTTCCATGGATCATCTCCAGCAAGCATCATATCGCCTTCATCATCAGTGAAGACAACAACCCATTTGTCTCGAGTGCGAAGCTGTCCTTGGATCTCAAACATCTTCTCAAGCTCCTTAATCAGTTCATCATATGATCTCAACAGCGTTAAATCAACCGCACGGCCAACCGCAATCCCTTGCATTTGCACCTTTTTTGAATCCAAAAATCAAAGAAATCAGATTTCTAAACATTGCTGTTATCTATATATGAGTTGTAAAGTGATAAAGATGATTACTTTGGTTCGACTTCTCGATGTTTGTTGCTTCCTCTGTTCATTGATTGAGGTTGGAGTGATTGGTTCTTGACACTTGGCAGTACCACAAGTATCGATCTGTTGCTTGTCAGGAGGAACTGGAGCAGGAGGATTGCTTGTGAGGTCAAATCCAAACAACCTATAGCAACTATTCGTTGGAGGAGGAGGAGCAGCAGGAGTCTCAGCTTTGAAGCTGTTGTTTCCCTCAATTGATGGATCTTGGAAAAGTTTAAGGGATGCATTGGTGGGTTCTTGGCTCTGAGGGAAGCTGTAAGTGAAACTAGATGGAGCTGGTGTTAAAACAGATGGCTCGATGGGTCTTGACCGCTTGCATTTCGGTTGTGGAGGTTGAGTAGGTGTAGAAATTTGGGAAGTAGGCAAGAAAGGCTCAATCTCCCATGGTGAGACTCTGTCTGGTCTCTGAACTGTTGTTGGCTCATCCCATTGGACCTAAGATAGAGGAAGAAAAAACGTTACAGAGGAAAATGATAAAGATCACATAACAAGTAAGCAAACGTTGAATGTTTTAACTAAACCTGCAATGACCTCCATTTAGAATCTGGCCATTGTGTAGAGAGATCTCCAGTTCCCACAATCGTACCCGTAAATCTGCAGACACTCCAGATATTAGAATCAAGAACACCGAGAAAAATGATCAGAGGAAATGGATTCTTACATTCTTTCAGGAGACTCTTCTCCTTCAAATCTCATTCTGAATCGGGTACCAAGAGAAAATCCATGTTTCACAGCTTCCATATACTTGTTCACTCCTACTATGAATTGGCTTATCCTGAAAAGACAGAAAACTATTAAGAGTCCTAAACAATTTATGTAAATAAAGCAAAATCATCTAAAGAACATTTCTAAATACCTAGGCTTGTAAAACACAACGAAGTATGTTGTTGTAGTCACAGCATGAGAAGCTGTAGCA
This sequence comes from Barbarea vulgaris, assembly GCA_963667165.1. NCBI lineage: Eukaryota > Viridiplantae > Streptophyta > Magnoliopsida > Brassicales > Brassicaceae > Barbarea > Barbarea vulgaris. The sequence goes on along the minus strand of OY763888.1, from coordinate 32,726,995 downwards.
AGAACTCCCAAATGCATGCTCTGGCTCGAGATAACCGAAGTAGGCATCGTGCTTTGATGACGAGCTAATCGCCTCACTCCAACCCGTAAATCCCCATTGTCACCCCTATAAGCACAAAAGCATATACATTTACGTTCATGACACTAAAACAAGACCAATGAAGTTTCAGTTTCAGAAGGATCACCTCAAGAACACAAAAGCATCTCCAGCTACAAGTCTTTTTGAGGATACAAATGTACTCCAACCGGTGGTAAGCAAATGTCTCCTAGGTTGTCCTAAACCAAAAACAACAATCATATCTCATTTAGTCCAAACACAGTTTTGAAAAAATCCATGAGTCAAAAACACTCAAAGATTAGTATGAATACCTCTGAATATATGCTTAAACCTCCATTCGCACCCATGAAGGTCTCTAGTCACAAGTTCTTGAGTAGGAGTAGCTTGTGTCATGTCCTAAAAAGAGTTATTGAAGTGAGAATTCAAGCTAAAGCTCTTCAATTGCGAAGCTTTTAAAGGAAATTATTACCAAGCCAGGTAAGCATTCAGTGGCGTGTTTACGAAGAACAGAGAATCCACCATGAGTGCTTGTATCTGAAGCCGTCAGAATCTTAACAAACGAATGAAACATTTGCTTAGTTGGTTCAATGAGAGGTGGATCAAGACTTGTGGGTTCACGCTGCTGCAAACAAAACAATGAACTTGAATAAATTACAACCAATAAAATATAATTTTAACGAACAACAAAAAAAGTTGAAATTTTGTGTGTGTTAAGAACTTACATCTTCCTCTGGTTTTAATGTGATCTGAGCGTAGACTTCATCTGTTTCATGCTCCACCTTTACATCGAAACTTTCAATATTTTAACAGATTCAAAGGAGATCATAAAAAAAGAGGAAAATCAAGAATTATGATAAAAAAAAAAAATTCACCTTTAATGCCACACTAAGAACTTGACAAAGTATCTTTGGAGGAAGATCAATAGAAGGTATTTCTTCTGATCTAACTCCCTGATTAGTTGACGCCACAAGCTGCAAAACCCAGAATTCAGAAAGAGAATGGGAAAACAAAAAAAAAAAACAATACAGAGATAAAATTTGGTTAATACTTGTTCCATGTGACCCTGAGGGAAGTAGAAAACTCTTTCTCGAGCACGAGGAACCTCCACTAATGGACCTGCACAAGCTTTCCATAGCTCTGCGTATAGTTGATCATGGTAAGACCCTATAATCAAACCCCAAAGAAAAAAACCAAACAGTCACATTTCCGTAGCAAAATAAGAACAAAAAAAATGCAAACTTTGAAGCTAAACGAGAAGAGATTAAGAAAAAGTGGGTTCTTTTTTAAAGCTCGTTTCCCGAGAAAATAAAGGGAAAAAAGAAAAAGAAAAAAATTGAAACTTTACGAAGCTGAATTTGATTCTACACAGCAACAAAACAGAGTCGCTGGTAGAAAAAAAAAAAAAAAAAAGTTGAAACTTTAATCTCATAATTTCTCAAGTATCTCTGCCTCATACTCACTTGATGAAGAACTTCTGAAATCATCACCATCTACATTCGCCATTGAAGAACCCAGATGAAAACAGGAGAAGCAGAACTAGAAGAAGAAGAAGAATAAGAACAGGAAAAAAAAAAAACCCCCTTCACGCGGTAAACACTAGTCTTAACCCCATGAAAGAAACACGAGAGAGAAGAGAGAAAAGACCCATCAAAATGAGAAAATATAAAAAAAGAGAACTTTATTTTTTTCCTTTTTAACAGGACACAACGGACGGTTATGTCCGTATTGATTGCAGAACGTAATTCAGGCACTGTTGGATAAATCTCTCTCTCTCTCTTTTTTTTTTTTTTTCCTTCAGCCACGAAACCGATCTCTCTATCTCTCTCTCCTTAAAACTTTTATTTTGTCTTCTCCTCTCCTTTGAGATTCCGTGTTGTTTTGCTTCAACAATCACAAACTTCACGCCGTTTTTTTTGTTTCCAGCGTAGCTTACTTCTCCAAACCTAACCCCGATCTGCAGCAAACCAAAGCTGCTTCCTTTTTTGAAGAAGTCTCACGGTATCATGCACATATATTCACACTCTCCTTTCTCTCTCTCTCTGTCTCTATATATTATGTATATTTATTTATTTTATTTATATATATATATATATATATATATAGTGAGATACTTGTCTTAGTTCAGATCCTGGAGACCTGTCATTTCCACCTCCCAGTAACTTCAGTTGAAACTCCCTATCTTCTATCCATTTAATATAATTTTCTAAACATTGTTGATTTTTTTGTTTTGTCATGTCACCGCTAAAAAGGAAACTCTATTTTGTTACCCAAAATATATAAAAAAAAAAATAATAAATTGTGTACAAGACAAACGAGGGGTCGCGACGTTACAATAAATATTAGTGGGGGTTTGCTTTATTAACCACGCTTACTTAAATTTCAATTTCAACCGTGGTTAAATTTTACAATTTTTTGAGAACGTACGGTGCATTTAAAACGGATGGTCAATCTCAGCCGTCCGATAAAGCCGATGTAATAAATTAGCTAACTATCTCCACACTTGCTTTATATCCCCGAAATACCCCTAACATAGAGAGCCCGTTTCCGTTAGACTTGACGGTGCCGTTTACCCACATCGTCTAATTTTTCTTCTGTCTGGATCGTGGCAGGCAAACGTGTCGGCTTCTCTATTATACCCCGGCCAGATTTTTGTTTTCTCCGTTATTGTAACATCAGATAATTGTTCCGTCACTGATTTTTTACCACTGTGGAATGGAGTTAATTACACAATGTGCCATTGATAGTTGTTACCGGGACCCACAGCTACGACTACACCCACACTCGCACAAGCCACAGCCATGACTCTTTATGGGACGAGGGCTTTGGGAGCCGTGCGAGTTATGTTAGCACGTGCCGAGTCAGTTCTGTACTCCTTTTCTTTACGCGCCTTTTCTCAGCAAATAAAAATGGAATTTTTTTAATTTAAAAACTCATGTTTACGGAATACAGATTAATAGAATTACGATAGTAGATGAATTGCTTTAGAGCAGGGAAACAAATTTGTAACTGGCGAGGGATAGAGAGTGGGAGACACGCGCTTAAGAAACGAGGATGGGAGAAGAAAGAGAAAAGTAGAGAAGCCATGCCGAAGTGTCGGAGGAGAAAGTGGTCCCCAGATAGACACGTCAGAGTTAGAGAAATTGCCACGCTGTTAGGTCGTATTCATGATCGACACGTGTCAAATGCTGACTTGTGCTACTAATTTGCTCAATTACAGAGGAAAACCTGCTCTCTCCCCATAAAACGCTTCCATTTTATTTATTTTCCCCATTATGATAGTGAAGCTGAAGCGATTCTCTTAATTGTTATTGCGTTTTTATTTATGGATATATATGAAAAAAAATTGCAACGCGACTCCTGTAAATATTGGATTTCATCTCTATCTATATAGCTTATGATCTACCTAGAAAACGTCCACTTATATATAGATATAAATGATTTTGAATAAATTCTACTTCTTCTCTTCTAAAGTTGATTTCTTTTGTTCTTTGTTGTTGTCGTCTATCGTCAAAACTGCATTATAATAATTTAAATTGATTTTGCATCAAACTCGACGGACCTAAGGGAGGGGCGATTGGGGTTTGCAATCAGATCAGAGTTTCACTATTTTTCCAACTTGAAGGTTACGTTATTCGAAGTCACGCATATGTATGAGTTCTTCCTGAACGACAAATCAGAAAACTGAGTTTTGGCCCGTAAGAGCCGTTTTCGAAATGCAATATATGCTCATTCTTTGACACATATGTTTCTAGTTAGCTTCTTGACGTAGATGTAACCGACTTGTTTTGAGATTAATAGAGATTTAGTCGACAAAAATGCATTGTTTTTAAGTGTATTCATACATTTTTAATCAGTAATGCAGTATGTGAGATCGTGGAATCGCAAAATAATGTTGGAATATTATTTAGAGACAAAATTAACTCAACAGAAACTATTTGAAAACACTTGTTCACAGTGTTTGAAGTAAAACCGTATGCTGGTGTATACCATAAAATGCAGTTACGATCCATTTTATGTCATCCTGTTTATATTACAATATCAAAATTGATAGTGTGTAGGTCTCTAGCTAATTAATAGCATAAGGTGCACGAAATAGTGTATTTTGCATCACGAACCACAATTACACTATTTACGCATTGTTGATTATAATATGCGAACGCATTACGAATATTATTAATCAAAATCATAATCTAACTTAACTGATAAACATGAATCTCGTGTGAACAAAATAAATTATTAAATAAATAAAGCTTTCAAAAATAATTCAAAACTATTGTACGGACATATCCTTACAAAGCGAGAGGAGATTTGAAGAAAGAATGGAATTTCATTACCAAAGATGAAACTAAAGAGTAAAAGAAAAAACCATTTTATAAAGGCAAGGAGATAAAATTACCAGAAATGAGATATTTAACGGCATTCAAATATTTTCCACAATGATTCTTATTCTGCATGGGATTTCATGCTTGCATATCACTACGAACTTAAAGATGATGCCAAATTTGAACGTCATTTTAGTTTCGTTTAAAAAAAAAAAATTGAAGGTTAAAATATGAATATCTTTGTTTAAGCCAGTGACTAATTTAATTATCTGCTACGGATATTCTCTCAAGTTGAAAGTATTTAAACACAAGAGGTTCAAATAGCGAAACTAAATAAATAGGATTAGGAATATAATCATTCAAAGCGATATGAACCCATGGATAGGAATTAATAACGATACATTAGTTAATTAATTTTTATTTTTAAATTGTCTAGTGGTGTAGTGGAATCCATTACAGAAAATCTTTTATGTTTGTTTATTCTTATTAATCACTGTTATATTCCATTGATTTATTTGATAATATTGTTAATCACTTGTTTAGTCATAGTCACCACGTCATTAGACAAGAATAAAGGAATATACTTACTTATTTTAATATTTACATATTGAACTAATCAACGGTATTCATTTCATTGGTTATATGTAAAAAGAGAACGAAAAGTTGTGGAAAAATACCATCATGGTCCTATTTTCCGTAAGATTTTAAAATAAAACAAAGTTTTGGTTATTAGTAATCTTTAATAATCAATGGATCTGATTGGGAAAATCAAAGGATAAAGAGATTTTCACGGTAAAAATGTGTGTATACTAACAGATATCGGAGACCGTGTGATTTGTGTAAAAGAAACTTCTGATTATAAACTTGTTTGGTAGATTCAAATGTATGATTAATTTGGCCATATCTAGGGGGGAAGTAGTTATATCTGGAGTGTGCTACTACAAATTAGAAATCTTGATTTCAGTTTTTTTTTTTTTTTTAATTATGTAGTCGTTGGTGCTTACTGGGTTTGTTTGATAGAAGTAGGGTAAGAGAATGATGTCGAGAATGATCAAATATAATTTTGGTATCATACCGGTACCAATAGTAAATTATATTTTTCTTTAAACAAATTAGAAGGCGTGAAAAAAGAAAATTTATTTGGGTTAAACAAAAATGAATTTTATTACTTTGAAAAATAGTAAAAGTAAACCATGTGCCGGCAACTTATATAGTATAAAAGATCAATATTTATGTATCTCAAATACTAATGTATTTAGTATTTACAACAAATTTAAATAATTAGGAATGAAATAGGTTTCTATTTATTAAATTTTAAATTAAATTAAAAAAATGTAATCTAGTATCTGAAGATCTGTATTACCCTTTTGGTTAAACTTAATTACTACATAGTGACTACTGTATCTTACTGTTTTTATGTTTTGTGTCGATAATAACGTTATATCCCTTATCATTATGGTAAAACTAAAAAGTTACCAATCAAACTTACTGGTTGGCTTAAGTTAAAAACCCAGTAACGAAATAAAGATTTGATTCGAATGTCGTATATATCGCCAAGACTTCAACCTCACAAGTTACAATAATGTAACTTTCAAACTTTATACAACCAGTACTAAAATTAATTTGTACAATTTCACTATTTGACCGTACACCGCATTTCTTTCCTGTCTTCCATTATGCTTACGAGTATAAGAGATATATATATACATATCCGAATTTGTAGTGTTTTTATATAAACACACTTATTACTACTATTATTATTATTTTATATAATATGATATATTGCTTACTTTTGCTTCTGGGTGGAGTCTAAACAAGAGCATTTTTTAGGGGTAAATTGTTTTAATAAACGGTAGCATAGGTCTTGTTAGTCAATAAACAAATGTAAAGAATTATTATTAATCCGCACTGTTGTATCTTTATTATTATGATATTAAATCTAAGTATCTCTGTTAGTACTATTATATATAGAAGTAGACTGGGTTATTTAAAAGTTTTTTCATTTGAAGATGTGCTAAAAATCATAAAAACGACTCTTCCCTCCTCTAAAAGGGTAAGGGGGTCTCAAAACTCTAAGTTCGCTAATGATCAATAATTCTGATTAATTAAACTATGATTATCACTTATGATACAAGGCATCCGATCCGTTGATTCTGATTATATATCGACTGTTGAAGATTATTTCATAATAATTTTTATACATAATCAAATGAAATTGATAACTTAACTGTTTGTGTTAATATTGTTAAAATAGTATAACTAATTGAATAGTGTTGAATGCATATAGTTAATAACTAATTGCATACATTTTGCATTCATTGTTGGTTTTACATAAATTACTGAAATATATCTGTAGTATACTGATTAGTTCTCGTCGTCCTGTCATTTCACAGGTTCGAGCACAATGGTGTACATGAATAGGATAGAAAGAAAGATACTATAAAATAAGATTAAGAGGTGAATTATACACAGCTTTCCAAATATGAAAAAGTGGGACTTTGCATAACATAAAAGAATTCAAATGGTGTAATCATATCATTCGCACTCTTTGGCACTTTCTAGGCTTCTTCTCCCAACCTGGAGTGGTGGAGTCACGCAGATTGATTGTCAATTATTAAGGGGTATTTTGGTAATTTCGAGAAAATCGTCCGTACAATCGAAGGGTCACTTTCGACCTACTTCTCACTCCCACTTAACCGTTAGGTCAAGCTCCCATCTGGGAGAATCTTTTTGAGATCCATTACCAAGATTTTAAAAGACTCCGTACTTTTTCTTTATACAATGTATTAAACATTTTTTTATTTTTTTTTTACTTTTTAATCATATGAGCGGCTATAATCTTGCATTGCCTCTCATAAAAACAACCTTATCAATGAGAAAAAAAAGATGAATCAATTAATGAAAGTTATGTAGACATGAGGCCTTCTCTAGAGTTTATCTCTTCTTTTTTTTAATAATACTTTTTAATTTTTAATTAGTGAGAGATTCCCCTATTACTGGGGGCGCTCTAAATCATTTCGGAATGACAGAAATAAATTTGTGATTTTTCAGGATTCTATAAATATGTATAATTTTATAGAATCATGTTTTATGTTCAAGCATGTTATATATGTTTATTAACTCAAATGAAATAAATTATATATTTTTGCTGCTTTTTTTAGGTCAATTTAAATTTTAAATTTTTTTGGTTAAATTTTGTTTTGTGGTTAATCAGTTATATTTTTCTATTATGCATATTACTTTTATTTTCTCAAAATGTCTGTCCAATATAGTTAGTTACCAACCAACGCCACTGTTAATCCATATAAGGTTTATAATTGCAACTCTGTGATGATTTCAGTGTCAATAATTTTAAAAGACATAAAATGTTATATATATATATATATATATATATATAGTATGAATAAATCTACTAACTGTTGATTCATTTCAAGTTGAGTTAGAAAATCATAAACTTTATACCCGTCAGTGATTATGCAATTACTCGATGTTAATACACGAAATATATTTGTTAATTTTCTTATACCAATAGCTCAGTTTTCCATGGCCACAGTCTTGATTCGTGAATGTCTTATGAAATTCTGATTTGTTAGACACGATTTTTCTTTATAATACATGTCACATATACGGATGTGCCACGTAAAATGAGAATTATTTGACCAATGAGTAAATGGATGAACTGATTTTGTACCAATAAAATCAAAGTTTATCTTCTATAGCGGTTTTAAAAAAAATCTATTTAAACTTATTGTAGTTGTGTATTTACCCAAAAAAAAAAGAAAAAGATTTTCAGTCCATTTTTTGTGTTTTTTGTTCAAGATTAATCTTTAATTCAATATGAAAAGGTAAATCATAATTTTATTTTCCATGGATAGCATAGCAGTAGCACCACATTCAAATCCAGTATTTATAAATCCCAAACACTGTTACTCTGACCAATATAGGACTAACTTAGGTGAGAATGAGATTCTGTGTGTTTCATCTCTTACTCTTTTATTTGTTTATTATGGTTGGGTTTGACTCCAAGGATTACTCAGTATATGTTTATCGTTTCATTTTTTATTCAGCTAATAAAATGTAAAAGTTACATCACAACCTCGACAATAGATTGATCAATTTGTTGTAATTATAAATGGAAAGTAAAAGACAGCCAAAAGACAAAAAACATGTACATAAATACTCAGATATGTGTATATGTTTGATTTTGGATTTAGTTATAAACTGTAAATTTTGTGTAGTTTTGGGTGAATCCGTGAATGAATGATAAATTCAAATTTAAATTAATGTAAAAAAGGTGGTGACTAGTGAATAATAATATAAGAGCAGAGGGGACCATAAAGATAGATATTATCACATATTCACATGATCTCTCGATCAGACTGCGAAGATGGGCCTCAATCTCTCTTCCTCCCAATTATTTGTCCCTGCATAACCTTCTGGTTCTGGATAAGTCTTTACTCAAACGTTTAAATGTTCCCCTTAAAAACACAGTTTTAGTTTTTTTATGCCGTGACTGAACTAATTTCGTTTCTGTAATTTTGTAATTGTAATAACATTGCATTGTTCTTCATTGTCAAACCCAATAAATAACATTTTGTTCCTCGGAAAACTGTTATCTTAGAATATCTCAATGAATAAAACATTGCATTGTTCTTCATTGTCAAACTGAAATGTAGTAAGTTTTAGTTAAAAAAAAAAAAAAACAAAAGGGTTAAAATGAAAAAGAACAGCAATTATTGAGAGAGGGTAGGGACCAAGTGAGGATGAATTTTATAGGCCATGGACTCAAGTAGTAATTAATGAAAATTATTGAGAGATGACAAAGAAAAATGGAGACAATAAGGTGTAATTAATTCATAAACTAGAGTAGATTAGTAGATAGGGGCTCTCGTGTTTATGCTCCCATTCCCATATGTTCACTGCCTCTCTCAGCTTCTTCCAGTTTTGATTAAATACCACTTAAAAAATTGTTCTAGAAAAATACCATCATATGTTTTTTAGAAAGGTTTCTTACAATTTCTTAAGGACGATTTCCTAAACTTTTATGGACTTTCTAAAAATATTTGATGATATATCTAGAAAAAATGAGAAATTTCTTTCATAGAAACCTCCATCAAAAAACAAAACCTAAATATTATTATCTTCATACCTAATTATTAAAAAAAACTGCTAATTATTAAAATCTAAATTACCGAATTATGAAACTGTTTGTTTCGGACATTCGGTAGTCCATATTTTACAACCCATGGGCCACAAAAGGTAGCCCACATATTTATATCTATTCTCATTGCACTAAAATCTAATGAAATGCTTCAGAGTTGTTTCTTGGAGCCCTCTCAGACCATTTTGGTTAGGCCTTGACTATCACAAAAGATATGGGCTCAATTCTCAACCAAAATTTTAAATGTAAACAATGAAAAAACACAATAGCCGAAGGTTCCACCGAGACTTGAACTCGGGTTACTGGATTCAGAGTCCAATGTCCTAACCACTAGACCATGGAACCAATTCGGACGATTACACAAAATAAAAAAATATATATCAACTCAAAAAGTGAATGGAGTTAGTCAGAAGGAAGTGTGTAATAAAGTCAATAATTTGGTAATGATGATTTTAGGCGGTAAAGAAAAAGAAAAAGTAAAAGAAAAAGGAAAAAAAGGAAGTCGGTCAATAAACTAAAGTAAAATAAGCACTTTCACACACGAGCTTCATTTTGCCTTTCCAGTGGACAGACTTTAGTCTATATAAAGATCCTTGTGACAATAGTTAACAATCTTCATCTTCATTTTCATTTTCATTTTTCAATGGAGCGGAAAGTCCTAAAGACCCTCGTCTTCTCCTTTGTCACCGTTCTCTTCTTCTTCTTCACTTCTTCTTCTGCTTCTTCCCAATACCAAACCCTCGTCGTTAACACTCTCCCTTCCTCCGCAACTCTCTCATGGCCCGAATCCGAACTCTTAACCGGTGATTCAGAATCCACAACTTCACTCTCCGTCCATTTATCACACGTCGATGCTCTCTCTTCTTCCTTGGACGTTTCTCCGGTGGATCTTTTCAACCTCCGTCTCCGACGAGACTCTCTCCGCGTCAAATCCATAACCAGCCTCGCTGCCGTCTCTACCGGCCGGAATGTCACCAGAGCTCCACGCTCCGCCGGTGGATTTAGCGGTGCCGTTATCTCTGGTCTCTCACATGGAAGCGGAGAGTATTTTATGCGGTTAGGCGTTGGAACTCCGGCGACTAACGTTTACATGGTGCTCGACACAGGAAGCGACGTCGTTTGGCTCCAATGCTCTCCTTGCAAAGCCTGTTACAACCAATCCGACCCGATTTTTGACCCTAAGAAATCCAAATCTTTCACAAGCGTTCCATGCGGATCTCGCCTTTGCCGGAGACTAGACTCGTCGGAATGTGTCAGCCGTAGAATTAAGACTTGCCTCTATCAAGTATCGTATGGTGACGGATCATTCACCGAAGGAGATTTCTCCACCGAAACGCTGACGTTTCGCGGAGCCCGTGTGAATCAAGTGGCGTTAGGATGCGGTCACGACAATGAAGGCTTGTTCGTTGGTGCAGCTGGGCTTTTGGGCTTGGGCCGTGGTGGACTATCGTTTCCGTCGCAGACGAAAAACCGCTATAACGGAAAATTCTCCTACTGTTTGGTTGACCGGACGAGTTCGGGTTCTTCTTCTAAACCGCCGTCAACTATCGTATTTGGAAACGACGCCGTTCCGAGAACCGCAGTTTTCACGCCGTTGATAACGAACCTCAAACTCGACACGTTTTATTACTTGCAGCTTCTTGGTATAAGCGTTGGGGGATCGCGTGTTCCCGGCGTTTCTGAGTCGCAATTCAAGCTTGACGCCACCGGAAACGGCGGGGTTATTATCGATTCCGGTACTTCTGTTACTCGGCTGACGCAATCTGCTTACGTGGCGCTTAGAGACGCGTTTCGCCTCGGAGCGAAGAGGCTGAAACGTGCTCCTTCGTATTCTCTGTTTGATACGTGTTTCGATCTCTCGGGAATGACGACTGTGAAGGTTCCGACGGTTGTGTTTCATTTTGGCGGCGGAGAGGTTTCACTTCCGGCGAGTAACTATCTGATTCCGGTGAATACTCAAGGACGGTTCTGTTTTGCGTTCGCCGGAACAATGGGGAGTTTGTCGATAATTGGGAACATACAGCAACAGGGTTTCCGGGTCGCTTATGACTTGGTCGGGTCACGGATCGGGTTTTTGCCTCGCGCCTGTTAGATTTTGAGTTTCAGTTGACTTATTTATTCCCAATGTCTTTATTGGAGGAAAATAATTTTAAAAAGAAAGTAAATTATCTTTATGTCATTTTGTCGTCATCATCATCATCATACTACTACTCATTATTATTGATGGGGAGATCCGACATTTGGATTTTTTTCCTATCGGGTGGTTTTAGATTTGATTTAAAAATTGTACTACTTTTTTTTACGCACGAGTCAAAGATAAGTAAAATCCTAAATTTATTACTTTTTGTTTGAAAATTATTAAAGCAAAATGAAATTATTGGTAGCACACCAGACCAGAGTAATGGATATTTTGACAAAAGAAAACATTTTGCAATCCTCCAACTGTATAGCACTTGGTCATTAAACAACCAACAAAAATATATGTATACACTCTTACAAAAGTTACGAGGACTACTATTTAGAGGTCTACTGCAATTATGTATATCACTATGACTAACTCTCCCGAATTGCTTGCTATACTGAACTTGTTCTTAGTTAATAGTTAATACATTAACTTACCTAGTTTTATATGGACCTAACGTTTATTACTCTATCGATTAGCATTAAAATGAAATTCCACGAATCTTTTTCATCTTGCTTTGCCACTATATATAACTTATTTGGATTACTAGCTATATAATTTTTTTTGTTCACCTAATCCATCATTTGTTGTACTCATGTGATGTACACGTATACCATCGGTTCAGTGCATCTTGACATTTTGGTATGAACATGTACATAGATATACTAACGTGTGTATCGTAAACGACACATCGTATCGTTAATGTAAGGTGGACGTATGTTCTTGGTGTTTGGGTCTCCATGTGAGTGAGAGAGTGTGATTATTGGACAGTTCTTGGTTTTATGTGTTTTAAAGAAGCAGTGTCTATTTTGACAAGTGGAACAAAATAATTTCCATCAGTAAGTAACAAAACAATTAATAATCGTAAGCGAGAAGGAAAATAAAAACATCCTCAAGACGATACAGAGACCAAGTGCGGACGTGGCCCCACATGGTTAGAATAATGCAGCCACCAAACGAGCCACCGGTTTTATACCTGCCCACTCCTTTCCCGCTGTTTGCTCCGCAAATATCTCCTCTCACTCACTTGCGTATTTAGTGGCTGATGTTATCAGTCAGTTTTGTGCTCCACTTACAAAATTTCAGCCTTAACAGATTTTTTTATTTCAACGAAACCGATTGTATTTCAGCCTTATAGATTTAGATAACGTATGAACAGAAAAATAAATAATTTCTTTTGATGGCCAAGAAAATATAGTTTATTACAATATATAAGGCTGATTTCTCTCAAAAAAATTGTGTGAATTTGACATATTCGACTAGATTTGACATATTTGTTGGTTTTAAGTTATAAGTTAACCACAATGCCTTGCATTTTGTTGTTGTTGTAATTTGTTAATATATAAAAAACTGTCAACTAATTTAAAATATACGACAACTTCCGTAACATATGACAATTTGCATTTCCGATTTATTCCGGGACAAATGTCTTGTTAGACTATTAGTAGAAAAATGACTCGAAGTCCACGAATCTTGCACGTGACATATCCGGACAAAGGAAGACAATACGGCTCAATCTCAATTATCTCCACTCATTCATTTATGACAAAAGGATTTTATTTATTATTATTTAACAAAAGCCAGGTGGATAAACATGTTCGTAATAAGGCCATGAGCCCATAACAAAACAACAGAGACCCATAACAAAATCAAAAGGCCCATATATGGAAATAACCAATTTGCCATCATTTCATAGTCTTCTTTCCCCATTTGCGACGTTCAAACTTCAAATCGGCGGCGAGATATTCAGATCATATTTCCTCGAGCCGTTACCAAACAGCAATCCCCAATGTTTCTCTACGGCGGCTCCAGTTTTCTGATCTTCATCGAACAAAGCAAAGATATACACAGGGACCTTATTCCATCTCCGTCTCAGATGCTCAATCAGCCGTTGGTTAAAAACCCTAGCGTTCTCCAAATTAGCAGCTGATTCGCCGGGATCTCCACTCGTCGGCCACCCAATCTCCGATACAACCACCGGAATTTTAGGCAATCCTAAGGATTTCACGGCGGAGTCTACAGAATCCAACATTATGTCGAACAGATTGGTGTACGCAACTCCACTGTACGGATCAATGTATCTCCGGCGTTTAGGGCTGTTCATGGGCTGAAACAAAGCAAAATCCAGTGGAATCGATGGGAAGGATTGTTTATAGGCGAGGTATGGGTAGACATTCACCATTAGAGGAGAATTTGTTCGTAGTAGAAACCTTATGAGTGGTTTCAAAACCGAATCACCGATCGATTTATGGAAAATCGCAGTTGACGGAGGGAATCTTCTGGAAAGAATCGCGAGGGAATGCGTAGTGGATACTTTGATCTTCTTGTGTAATCTGTATTTCTTGATTGCTCTGTGAACATTGACCATAGCTGAGACGAGGTGGCTTGAGAATTGCGGGAGTAAAGAGACTTCGTTGCCGACGGAGATCGATGTGATGATTGTGTTCTTGTGGTAAGGTAAGATGAAGTTTCTGATGATTGATTCAGCTTCTGAGTAATTTGAGGCTAGTGATGGAATCTTGTCGTTGGGGATACAGAGGGAGAGAGTGATTCCAGTGTTGGCGAAGGATTTGGTGATTCTTGGATCCAAGTCAAAGGTTTTGACATGTTTGATGGATAGAGAGTTGACTATCGATGGTAAAGCTTCTGGTGGAGGAAGGTTTGTGCCGTAACGACCATAGTTGATTCCGATCACTGGACCTGTAAAACTAACAAGAACGTCATTGAGAGTGGAAAAGAAGAATCTTCTTTACAATTTTTCTCGGGAATCACAACAGAATCAAAGATTACTACCTCCAAGATTGGTGCTGTATTGCCCGTAGTTGATTCCGATTCTTGGACCTGGAGAACAAGCGAGAAAGTGAAGGAAAACGAGAAAAAAAAGAGAGGGGAAGAAGAAACGTAATGATCTGAGCATTGTTTGATTCAATTTTCTCGGGAAATTATAACGGAATCACCAGGAATTTTACCTCCAAGCGATGGAATCGTGGAGCAAGAAGCAATTGAGATGGAGAACATCAAGAGAATCCAGAAAGTGTATTGCATCGCCATCATCATCTTCATCTTCATCTTCATCTTCTTCTCTCTGTTTTTTCGTTTTCTCGAGTGGATTGTGTGATTTTGGTGGGAAGACTTCGTAACTATATAAACGATCTGGATTGTAGTTATATGGTGCACGGAGGTTCAGTAAGAGGGGCAGATCCGTCATTTCGCTGATAGGGGAGAACCAAGTTAACCGAGTGGATACAAATATTAATTAAACCAGCAAATTGGAAATGAGGGGCAAATAAGTCATGTCGATTGACTGGTCATTGGTCAAAGTAGTAAACCGACTATCACAGTGGAAACAAATATTAAAATCGGAAAAAAAATCAAATTTCTTTTTTTAGGTTTTCTTTGATCTTTCGCCCTCTTGGGAAAATTTTGACATTCGCAATCTGAATTTCTGATTGCCGGCGATGGAAGGGAGAGATGACGGCGGAGGGAAAGTTATTGGATTGATAGAGATAGCGACGAAATTAAAGAAATCGAGTGCGCAAGAGGTTGACCCGAGGCTGCTCAAGGCTATCAAATCTACTGTTCGGTATTCTGATTCGGAGGTCCGACTAGGTGCGCAAACCCTAATGGAGCTCATGAGTCATAACCACTCTCAGGTTAGCCAGCTCTTTATTTTTCCGATGCATCGTTTTTGTTCCGAAGCTGCGAAATAACAACTATGTTTTCACATTATTTATACAATTTCTGATCGTTTAAGGAATGGTGATTGATTCCGCGTTTATTTGGGATTATTTTCTTTGGCAGGTTCGATATTTGACGCTTCTCATAATCGACGAGCTTTTCATGAGATCAAAGCTATTTAGAACTCTGATGATTGAGAATCTTGATGAGCTGTTGAGTTTAAGTGTTGGGTTTAGAAGGGATCTGCCTCTTCCTGCACCAGCAGCTATTGCCACTATGTTGCGTTCTAAGGCTGTTGAGTTCTTGGAGAAGTGGAATTTGTCTTTTGGGTTACATTACAAGGAGCTTCGGCTTGGGTTTGATTACCTTAAGAATACCCTCAAGTTAAAGTTCCCTGATTTGCAGGCAAATGCTGCACGGATTCAACGTGAGAGGCAGGAGAGGGAGATGAGGACTAAAGAGATTTTACGGAACAAATTTGATTCCTTGAGGGATAGTTTTGGACTCTTGAAGGATGAGATTGACAAAACAATTAAGGAAATCAAGGAGTGTATGGAAATTGTTCAATGGAGAGGGGATGATGGTGTTCCACTTGCGATCTTAGATGAGGAAGATTTCGAGGAGATCCGTTGTTCTCATCTGAGGCAAATTCGTCTTGAATCACTGCAACAATCAGATAAGGTTGAAGAAACTAGTGAAAACAGAGTTGTATTCGATGTATTGAGGGAACAGTGCAAGCTTCTAGTGACAAAGCATCTCATCTCGGTTCAAGAAGGGATCTCTCTTCTCATCAGGGTTGATGTAAGTGATAACAGAACGAGAGATTCTATGTTGAAAGAGTTTATCGATATCAGGAATAACATATTGGCAGCTAAAAAGAAATGGGAAGAAGCTGGTTTTACAATTTCTAGAATGACTGGTACTCCCGAGAATGAAGAAACAAATGAGGAAGAAGAAGATATCTGGGAGGAGGATGATGGCAAGGTTGGAACTGATTCAGTCAAAAACGTGGCTCCTGTGACGAGAAGACAGCACTGTGAGGATTCGTCTTTACCATCATCAAGTGAAGCAAATACAACTACATCAGAATCTGGGTCCAAAAAAAGTGGAGATAAAAAAAGTGGAAGCAGTGGAGATAAACTGTTAAACACTAAAAAAAGTGGAAGCAGTGGAGATAAACCGTTAAACACTAAAAAAAGTGGAAGTAGTGGAGACTCTTCTCTTAGGGGTAAGCTAATTTCTGAAGCGCCTGTGGTGAATTGGGGATCACAGTTGAATAACTGGGACTCAACTACGGAAGTTCGAGCTAATCACCGGGGGTTAGAGCTCGAGAGCCACTGGGGCAGAGTGGATCAAGATGCTGTAATTCCGGCAGACAAAATAGCAGAGTTGAATCTCCAGGCAACTGTTTATAGAGAAGAGAGAAAAGAGACACCTCCATGCCGTGCTCCTCTAAAGAAAGGTGGTCTTTGCCAGAGAAGAGATCTGCGAGTCTGTCCGTTTCACGGACTCATAGTACCTCGGGATGATGGAGGAAACCCAACAATCCAGGAATCTCCATTAGATGAGAGTGAAAACCAAACTTCTTCAACTACAGGGATCAAAGAGGATGTTGTGCTTGTGGATGAAACAACTTCAGATTCTGATCCTAATCAGTTAGCTAGGAAAATAGCGAAACAGGCTCTGAAGAATATCCGGGAGAAAGACAAAGAAGAGATGAGGAAAAGGGCAAAGCTTGTAAAAGTTAAGGTTAAGGAACATAACAAAGAAGTTCTGCGTGATGCTGCAATAGCCTCAACTTCTAGATCAAATGTCATCGATGAAGAGTTTGATAGAGTTTTTGCTGCAAGAAAAAACAAGAAACAAACATTTTCCTCGCGTGTGAAAACAACGGCAAAAAGTAGAATATCGGAGAGACTGTTTAGTAACCGGTTAAAAGGTACTAAACCGAAGCAGTTGGCTGATGGTGATGATGAGAAGTATCGGGAAACAGCGGCTAACCAGTGGTAACAAATAACTAAATTCTTTCTAGTGTTGAACCAGAAACAGAAAGGTGTTGTTAAATTTGGTTCTTTGATTCAAATAGGAGTAAAAAGCTAATGAATATTTGATGAATAATCAGATTCTGTTGTGATATCTTTTAGCTGAGAAAACAGTTCTTAAGTCAAGTCTCAGATTCTGGGAAGCTTTTTTCATTTTCTCAGACAAAAACCCAACAGAAAAGAGGATTGTACAATGACATGTTGTGTTAAAGAGCAATGACAGATCATGAAAGCTGGATCGTTGTTGTTGGCTTTTTTCTTTTATGTGTTGTGTCTTTAAGGATCACTCATGACACGAGACCGATCACTCATGAGACTAATTATTTATGGAATAATGATCTTTTAAGATTGTGAGTTTGCTTGAGAGATGAAGAAGAGTAAAATGTTCTTTTACATTATCATTGGTCTTTGAAGTGACTTTGAACCCAAGCCACATAGCATTACTTATTTCTCTTTTGATTCCACATTCTTAAGGCGTCCAAGTTTATCTAAACACATCTCTTTAAGTTTTTTTTTATTAAAGTAAAAAGAAAGATGAGTATATGTTTTCCATGAATCTTTGAAGTTTATCTAGTGGTCGATGATCTACGTTAGTTTTGAGAATTAAAATTAAAATTACCACAAATTTTATTATTTTATCTTATTTTTCGAGTAACCGTAGTTGTGTATATAAAATTACAAATGAATTAAATTTGTTTGAATATAAAGTAAAAACACGTAATAATAATAGACACGGGAGGAAAAGAAAAAGAAAAAAGCAATCATGTGCAGCATGTACATGTTAAGGCCCATATTTAGTGGACCAGGGCCCTTTATGAGTATTTAGTTGCAGTTTTATAGTATTATTCAAAGGTTTTAATTAAAAACGAAGAAACCATTTGAGTGAGAGAAGATATATATTACTATTAAAAAATGATTATTTATCCCTATCCTGTAATTCTTCTGAATCTCTTATAATTCAATTTTTGCAATAACATTCTTCTTTCAACCACAGCCGCCTTTATGACCGTCCGATTTTTAAATCAGCGTTTCCGGTTCAATTGACGGCAACTCTCTCTTTCTCTCTCTCTGGAATTGATGAAGAAAAGCATCTATCTTTTTTGAATTTTACACTTCACGAGGGTTGACCTGTTTCAATTCATCCCTCTGTTATTCGGATTTGATCTTCGTTTCGATCGAAGATTATACACAAAAATTTCAACTTTCTCTTGGAATTTTTTTTGGGGTTTCAATGGATTTGGATAGCATGGACTGTACGTCAACCATGGATGTGACAGATGATGAAGAGATCCAACAAGATCGCCATTCTTACGCATCGGTTTCGAAGCATCATAGTAACAACAGCAACCTGAATGCTGCTTCTGGTCTTCTTCCGACCACCACTAGTGTTCATGAGCTTCTCGAATGTCCTGTCTGTACCAATTCTATGTACCCTCCCATTCATCAGGTCTCTCTCTTCTTTTTTCTTCTTTCAATCCCTTGTTGTTCCGGATCTTTGATTTATTGATTGGTTTTAGGGTTTTGAGTTTATGATGACAAACATTACCATATCTATAAGAAAACTGTAATTTGATATTTGGGTTTGATTGATTAATGGCTTACAAATGTATGATTCTTGTTCCTTGTCGAAATTGTGAATTCACACTGTCATGGTATGTATATGAATGATCCTCTATTGATTTGGTTCCACTTAATATTTGTCACTAATGAAAATTGTGGAATTTTGTCTGCAAGAACAATAGCTTTGATACCAAATTCTTATTGTCTCTTTAGAGAATTATGGAGTAACACTTACACAATTATTTGATTTCCCTGCAGTGTCACAATGGGCATACTCTATGTTCAACTTGTAAAAACAGGGTTCATAACCGCTGCCCAACTTGTAGACAAGAGCTTGGTGATATCCGTTGTTTGGCACTGGAAAAAGTAGCCGAATCACTTGAACTACCGTGTAAATACATGTCTCTTGGATGTCCTGAAATCTTCCCGTATTACAGTAAGCTCAAACACGAGACTGTATGTAACTTCAGGCCTTATAACTGTCCGTATGCTGGATCCGAGTGTTCTGTTATGGGTGATATCCCTTTCCTAGTTGCTCATCTGAGGGATGATCATAAGGTGGATATGCATTCTGGGTGTACTTTCAACCATCGTTATGTCAAGTCTAATCCTCGTGAAGTCGAAAACGCCACATGGATGTTAACTGTAAGTACAAATTATTCGTGTTTCGTAGCTATCTATATAGACTTTGATAAGTTATGAGGCTTTCCTAGAGAAGGTCCAGTTATTTATGTAAATTTGGTTGTGAAATTTAAATTCTATGACTAAGCATTTGTCATATTCAGGACTTGTTATACTTTAACTGTTGCATTTGCTTATAAAATTTCCTTTCTTTTGGTTTCGTTGCTGGTTCGAATCAAAAAATCAGGTCTTTCACTGCTTTGGACAATACTTCTGTCTACACTTTGAGGCTTTCCAGCTCGGAATGGCTCCAGTCTACATGGCGTTCTTGCGTTTCATGGGGGACGAGACAGAAGCTAGGAACTACAATTACAGTTTAGAAGTGGGAGGTTATGGTCGGAAGCTGATCTGGGAAGGAACACCAAGAAGCGTAAGAGACAGCCACAGGAAAGTTAGAGACAGTCATGACGGACTAATAATACAGAGAAACATGGCTCTCTTCTTCTCAGGTGGAGATAGGAAAGAGCTGAAACTGCGAGTCACTGGAAGGATCTGGAAAGAGCAGCAACAAAGTGGTGAAGGTGGAGGAGCTTGTATCCCAAACTTGTCTTGAAACTTAAAAAAGAAAAAAAATCAAATTGATTTTGAAACTATAATCATGTTTCTTGGTAGTGCGATCTGTAATTAGGGTTTTCTCTGTGGTCAACGATGAACTTGGGGTTGTTGTTGTGCTTCTCTCTCTCTGTTTCTCATGTCATGGATGTTTTTTTATACTAGTTGATTACAAATTCTCTGCTGTATCTGGAAAATGTAAATGTAGTACCTTTTTCACATCAGTATATCAAAATCTCTCATTTAATGATTATGTATTTATGTTGTGTCAGCTTTGTCTAAGAAACGTCGTCGTTTCACGTTTGTTCTGTTAAACCCAATTTGGGGTTTTGAGGTCTTCTTCACTTCCAAGTGAGTTTTATCCTTTTCTCATCAATGGAGGTTCTAAACTCTGCTCTTCCTAATAACAATGGTTTCTTCAATTTCTCGTCTTTCTCATCCAAATCCAACAGGAGATTAACTAACAAGAGAAGCCAACATCGATTCAACTTGCCCATCTCCAAATTCCCTTGCTATCGCGTTTCAATTCTCCGAGTCTCGGCTCGTTTAGGAGAGACATCGAGGCGACGTAATTCACTGAGGAAGAAGATCATCGGTGATGAGAATTGGCGTTCTTCTGAATCAGGTTCGAAACCTCGAAACGAAAACCATTATTTCGATGATTCGGTAGAGTTAAGTAGCACTGAGGGATTGAAAGATAAGGTTTCCCAAGATTCGAGTTTGCTGAATGAGCTTCAAGACTGGGTTGCTAGGTATAATAAGGAAGCAGAGTATTGGGGAATTGGTTCGAATCCCATTTTTACGGTTTATAAGGATTCGGTTGGAAACGTGGATAAAGTAGAGGTTGATGAAAACGAGATATTTAGTAGAAGATCGGGTCTAGAAGATTTGGAATCAGTGAGTTCTAAGGTTCTATATGCCAAGAACTTAGCTCAACAAATGGAGAATGGGGAAAACGTGATTCAGAAGGATAGTTCTCTGGTTAAGTTTGTTTCTTCTTCTTCAGAGGGAGAGCTTCGTTTTGTTAGCTCAATCCAAAACGCAATTCTTCGTCTTGATTTACTTCCAAAGTTGCCGGCCATTGGAAGAGCTGTTTTGTGTGGTTACATTGGACTCTGGTTGCTGAAGACAGTGCTTGTGTATAGCAAGAGTAATCAAGTGGAGAAAGGTGAACGCTTAGAGAATGAGATGATGAGGAGAAAGGTGAAAGTTTGGAAGGAAAAGGAAATGATGGAGAAAGGTACCGTGGAAGTTTTGCAGGAGGGTTTGGAAAAGCCATTGGTGTCATTTGAGAAGCCTAAGTTTGATCGTAAAGAACTTATGACTAGTATATCTAAAGTTAAGGATTCAGAGAATAAATTGGTACTCTTGAATTCTTCTCAGGTTGAGAGTGGTGAATCCATGGACTTTGATAATAAGATCCAGGAAATCAAAGCAATGGCTAGACAAGCACGGGAGATAGAAGCTGGCATAGAACTTAATGAAAAGGAGAAGCTCAACATAGACAAAGAAACGGCCGAAGATGATGAAGATATAAGCATGCGGTCACAGAACAGTCTTCTACATGAGGGTTTCACACACAGTGAAGGTGATGATGATAAAAATGAAAGCTTGGGGGCTTCGACTGAAAGTGAGCAAGAAAAAACTGAACTTTCTGGTTTGGCTATTCCATTGGTGAATGGGGCTATGATAGATTCTGGTCTTCCAAATCATGAAATGTCAGCATCTAACGCAGAGGAGGTGACTAATGTGGTGCCACTAGTTCCTACAGATGGAATCATCCAATCTTCTGATGTTTCTAAGTATAAGTTGAGTGTGATGAAGAATAGCACTGGTCTTAAGTCACGGGTCATACAGTCTGTAAAAGAGGCTAAAGAGTTCCTTTCAAGTAGAAGTGGTGAGAAAGAGCTTACTCAGGAACCGTCTCAGACGATAGCCCAAGATAGTGATGAAATCTTCCTAAAGCAGAGCGATGAAGAGGGTGGTGTAGCTAGAAAACACGAATTGGTTGGCAAAAATAAAGTCCTCGGTGAAGCTGTCAATGGAACCTTGAAGTCTGCACTTGAGTCTACGTCTTCTGAACCGGCCGGGAATGATGTTGATTCCCAAACCCAAAAGAATGAGTACCAGAAATTTTCAGAACCTGGGAAGGGATCGGGCAAGCAAGGAAATTCTGTGAAAGAAATAGAAGAGCGCGGAACAATTCTTTGCGAATCAGGCAAAAGTTCTTCTGGTGGTTCTGAACAGATAGAGAAGGCACAACCATCAGGGAAGGAGAACTGGATGGAGAAACACTACCATGAATTTGAACCTATTGCTGAAAAAATGAGAGCTGGATTTAGAGATAATTATATGGCTGCAAGAGAGAAAGAAACACAGGAGCCAGGTACGATTGCTGAAATTGCAGAACTTTACCGGAATGAGGATAATGATGAGCTTGAGTGGATGAAGGACGAAAGGCTAAGAGACATTGTCTTCCTTGTTCGAGATAATGAACTGGCTGGTAGAGATCCATTTCACTTGATTGATGCCAAAGACAAAACTATGTTTTTACAAGGCTTGGAGAAGAAAGTTGAGAAAGAAAATGATAAATTGTCTCATCTTCATCAATGGATTCATTCAAACATCGAAAATCTCGACTATGGAGTAGGTAATATATCTTCTCTACTACGTTGATTTGCAACATGGTTTTCTCAATACCTCACAATCACAAGTTACACGGTAAATTAGGAGCTCATATATATAAGTTTGTCAAATATCTCATTTATATCCCTTCCTCTTATCATTCAGATGGCATCAGTGTGTATGATCCACCAGAAAAAGTCATACCTAGATGGAAAGGGCCTTCTCTTGAGAAGAACCCCGAGTTTCTCGATAACTATCATGAACAGCGCGAAGCATTGTTTTCTGCAAAAGCAGCGTCTGTATCTCCTGTGAAAAAGGAACAGAGCTCTCTTCAGGAATCATCACAGTCTGCTTCCTCTGAGAACTCTCTCACCCCTTCATCTAAAATTACCTCAAGCCAGCCGAAGATTGTTGTAGAAGGAAGTGACGGATCTGTTAGACCTGGTAAAAAGTCAGGAAAGGAGTATTGGCAGCACACAAAGAAATGGTCACGCGGGTTCCTTGAGCTGTACAACGCAGAGACTGATCCAGAAGTGAAAGCTGTTATGAGAGACATGGGAAAGGATTTGGATCGATGGATTACAGAAGACGAAATCAAAGATGCAGCTGATATAATGGAAAAGCTACCAGAGAGAAACAAGAAGTTCATGGAAAAGAAGCTCAACAAAATCAAGAGAGAGATGGAGTTATTTGGTCCTCAAGCTGTTGTGAGCAAATACCGCGAGTATGGAGATGATAAGGAAGAAGATTATCTATGGTGGTTGGATCTTCCGCATGTACTGGTATGTTAACTTACTAAGCATTTGAACATTGAAGAAGGTTAAAAGTCCATCAAATCTAATATTCTTTCTTACCGTGTTTCAGTGCCTTGAGTTGTACACAGTTGATGACAAAGGAGAGCAACAAGTAGGGTTCTACACATTGGAGATGGCAGCAGATCTCGAATTAGAACCAAAACCACATCATGTGATTGCTTTCGAGGACGCTGCAGACTGTAGAAACCTATGTTACATTATCCAAGCTCATTTGGATATGCTTAGAACTGGAAATGTTTTCATTGTTCCGCGCCCGCCCAAGGTAAAGAATTTCACCAAGAAAGAAACTTTAATTAGACCTGTTCTCTTATTAATTCAAAGTTGTTCTCTTTAACATATACAGGATACATTTCGAGAAGCCAAGGTGAATGGGTTTGGTGTAACGGTTATTAGGAAAGGAGAACTGAAGTTGTTGAATATAGACAAGCCTTTGGAAGAAGTAGAGGAACAGATATGTGAGATAGGAAGCAAGATGTACCATGATAAGATCATGGGAGATCGATCTGTGGATATAAGCTCGTTGATGAAAGGTGTCTTTAACCTCAAGACCAAACCCACCGGCAGAAGAAGAAAACGATCAAAGCGGGCCCTGAACCAAGCCAAAGGGCCTAGCAACAGAGGTCGGAGGCAAACTTAAAGCAGACTGATATCTCAGTGCCTTAATAGAGTTAAGTTCCTCTGGAAAAGCAACATGACTGCTGCTTCTGGGCTTCTTCTGACCACCACCAGTGTTCATGAGGTTCTCGAATGTTCTGTCTGCACCAATTCTATGTACCCTCCCATTCCTCAGGTCTCTCTCTTCTTTTTTTTTGAATCCCTTGTTGTCTGATTTTGTGTTTCTGGATCTTTGATTTGTTGATTGATTTTAGGGTTTTGAGTCTGATGAGAAACATTACCACATACATGGATATCTGGATGAAAGAAAACTGTAACTTGAAATTGTGTTTAATTTATTCCTTCATCTGAGATTTCGCTAATGGCTTACAATTGTATGATTGTTACTTATTTGATTTGCAAAATTATGGTCCTTATTGAAATTGTTCATTCACACTATCCTCCATTGATTTGGTTCCACTTAACAATTGTCACTAATGGGTAATGTGCAGCTTCACAATTATTTGATTTCCCTGCAGTGTCACAGTGGACATACTCTATGTTCAACCGCTAACTTGTAGGCAAGAGCTTGGTGATATACGTTGTCTGGCACTGGAAAAAGTAGCCGAATCACTTGAACTACCGTGTAAATACATGTCTCTTGGATGTCCTGAAATCTTCCCGTATTACAGTAAACTCAACCACGAGACTGTATGTAACTTCAGGCCTTATAACTGTCCGTATGCTGGATCCGAGTGTTCTGTTATGGGTGATATCCCTTTCCTAGTTGCTCATCTGAGGGATGGTCATAAGGTGGATATGCATTCTGGGTCATTATGTCAAAGTCTGATCCTCGTGAAGTCGAAAACGCCACATGGATGTTAATCCTTCATAGCTATTTATAATCCTAGTTGCTCATCTGAGGGACTTTGTTTATATATGTTGTGAAATTTGATCTTTCTGGTATAAACTGTAGTGTGAACTCAGCAATCAGAGGAGTCAGGTTTTGCTTTTTGCTGCGAGTTAGTGTGAAACTAAATGTGTCATAGATCAGAGTTGATTGACCGATTATACTTTTTTTTTAAATGCTGTTTGAGGTCATTTCCGGTTTGGTTGGACATCATCTTAACCAATCCAATTTAACCAAAAAGAGCAGAACTTTGCACTATTAGCTTTTGAGTTTGGGATAATTCCGATTTTTTAATCCTCAACTTCCAAAATATGCATTAAAATCAAATTGACAAAAATCTTGGAGTTTTAAGTTTTTCTCTAGCTCTAAAGTTTATGCAGCTCGGCGATCCTCTAGCAGTTTGGTGTTTTCTTGAAGCACCTTCACAAAGAAAGAGGAACAAAAGCTTTTAGTAAACACAGAACGCTCTTCAATGGTGGAAAAGGAAAACCTTGGAAAGATTCAGAACTCCATAGTTACCTGACGCATTCTCTCTGCAATCGCCTTGCAACCTTGAGTAGCCAACGCAAACACAGTTTCAAATGTTTCCATTGGTAACTTGGCATCCATCTACATTGTAAAGCCAATACATCAAAGGCTAGAATCATGTGATCCTGAACGTTGTGTGATATTGATAAAAGAAGAAGAACCTGAAGGAGTGAGACTTTGTCTAATTTAGGTAGAATACCGACGGTTACATCAGCTCCTCCAGCGCTGTCTTCAACATAGTTGAGATCAAGAAGGGGAGTAGTGTTTAAGTATCCAGCACTACAGGAAACAGCAAGATCACGCATTGGAATCCCAGCGTCTGCTAGAGCTAGAGTCGCGGCATTGATACAAGCTGATCTTGTTCCTGATTACAGAACATTAAACTAATAGCAGATCAGAGAATGAAAGAGCTTAAAAGCTAGTTTTCAGAACAAGAGAGTTAGTTACTAGTTACCTCCATCAGCTTGTAGAACCTGAAGGAATATGTCAATCTGCATAACGGAAACAATCCATCAGAGATAAAAAAAAAGTTAATTTCGATTTCAAAATATTCATCAAGCAAACCTGAGAATGAGGCATCAATTCGGTTAAAATGCACGCTTCCATTGTCTGACGGATGACAAGAGATAGCTCTGTTGATCGCCTAACCATGAACAAATCAATTTTTATAAACTTGTGTAAGAAGAAGCAATCAATATATAGCATTAGATGTAAACCTGTCATTTTTCTGTCTTCTACGATCACCAGTACTAAAATGAGCCATACTATACTCACACAGCACCTAACAAATACAATTAGAGCAAAGAATCCATAAGCATTGCAAATTCGCCATAAGGAACAAGATCAAAGCATATATACATACCAATGCATGATCGTTCTTTTTTTGCAGACTCTTGTTTTGAATCTGAGGAAGCACGAATATACAATTTAAAACACAGACAAACAAACCAATTCGTTTAGAATAAAAGCATCAATCTTGGTTAGGTTTAAAAGTGAGAAATCAAGTACCTCTCTTGGGCCATAAACAGCTGCGATTACTTTCGTATTACCCATCTCGAAAACAGCAGAACTATAAAAAAAAAAAAAAGTTGGAATTTTTATTCATATGAGTGTTCAATTACAACTGAGATGAAAAGATAGGAGAAAGATGTGAGTTTTACCCGTCAGCTTTAGAAACAACTCCAATTTCAGCTACGATTTGCCTCATCTGTGAATTGTTATTATAAGCAATTAGAATATTATTGATAGTCAAGTGCATAGAGATGCAAACATACCTCGTTGAATCGCCGACCATCTAATCGAAGACCTTCAGGGTTTACGTACTCCATTGTTGTCAATTCCCACACTTTCTAGATTGAGAGAGATCAAATATGACTGAACAGAAACTGAACTATTTTGGCGTCGACGATAGAACTCAAAGATTGAGGATTAGGGATTTTGTAAATTAGTTGAGATCTTAAGGATATTAATTATGATCCCACATCGATGAGAAGAGAAAAAGATAGTTGAAATTATTGTATATAAACTAAACTTGTTAAACATCCCACATCGGGCATAAGGCACATAGATACTTAAGATTATTGCCTATAAATAAAGGCAATTGTTTCCATCATTAACGTATGACATGATGATCTTAAGGATATGCCTAAGAGAGTCTAGAGTTGCTTCTAACCAGATTCTTACTCAAAGTGACTTTAACATTACACTTAAATACGTAAGCTTTAAACACTTAGAACCAAATATCCGAGCATAGCATTGTACCTTACTGTTCATATCTGATCTTGATGTACCTTACTGTTACTGTTTTATGGCTATCTCCAAATTTCCCACTACAAACAGAGGAGTTGCTTGATTTGCTGAAACAATATCATATTAAAAGTTAGGACACAAATATTTCAGCGAGCTAAAATGCATCAAAAAGAAGCAATATCCTGAAAAATACATCAAGAAGAAGCAATATCCTGAAAATGATGGATTTAATACAAGATCCTAGCAAATACACAATACTAATCTAGATGAATCCAGACAAATACATCAAGAAGAAGCAATATCCTGAAAAATGATGGATTTAATACAGGTTCCTAGCAAATACACTAGAGCAGTAATATCACAGACCCATGATTCTACAAAGAAGCAATATCCTGAAAATTTTAAGTGACAAAACCTGGGAGTGACAAAACAATATAACAAGAAGGGTTTATTGTTTCCACTGAACATCGCTAACCAATTCTAGAAAAAAACCAACCTGTAGTCAAAGCCTTAAAGAAAGAATAATTTAGAGTCCAATCTCCTTCACATCAGACAGTCCAGTTGTCCAACTGGCAAACAACAAGAAGAATTAAACCAGACTACTAATATCAGCATTTTTCTTCCATGAATAACATCAGCAACCAGTCCCATCCAAGTTGTTTGTTCAAACAAAATACTTCTCATAAATAAGATAATTCTTACAAACAGTTTTTTTTTTTGAAAAAATCAATCAAGATTTCATAAAAGCATTCAGTAAAATATGAGTTTAGAGGGGAAAATACTCACATCAGTACCAGAAGAACAAGCTCCAGAAGAAGCTGGAACTTGAAAAAAAAAAACAACTTTCCCTAATCTTACTCTAATCACTCCAAATTTCCAAACTCTTAAGCTCAAAATCATCATATCTAGATGCAATCAGATAAAACCCAGAACCCTAATTACGTAACAAGAGTGTTAAATCAACTGAGAAGTAAAGCGAAGCAAAGATCAAAGGAGAAATAGAACTCGTTAAACAAACAGCTAAAATCAAAATCAAAGGAGAAGCAAAGAAGTTGAAACCTGAAACAAGGAAGGAGACGACCAGAAACCCTACCTTCGCGGCGAGATCGTGTTGGTTCGCTGGAAGTGTGGTGGATCTTTGTTCGCCGGAAGTGTGGGAAGCCGATAGAGAGAGTGAAAAAGGCGGAGAGAGTGTGAAGGAGATGAGAGATCGTGAATCTTAGGGTTTTGTTTTCTTTTGTTTAGTAAGGGTTATTTTCGTCATTTGTCATTTCAACTGATCCATCTTCATTCAGATGATCCGATTTGGATAAGCTAGATGAGTCAAAAAAATCTGTCTAAATTTTCATAACTCATTCAGATGGTTCATCCGGATGTTGCTAATTTTTTGTGCTAAACAAACATTAAATCTCAGTTTTATCTGGATGATTCGTCTGAATGATCAAACGAACAGCCCCTAAGTGAACTGATTGGTCCGCTTTGGTAGTTTAAGAGAATTTATATGGGTATTTAGGGAGTTTTAGCTTTTAGGGGTGTAACTTTAGTATATAGGAAGATTAGTTTTTAGGTGAGGCCCGTTAGTTTTGGGCCTTAGAGGCATGATCTTAAACTTTTTTTTTTTTAATTGATTTCAAAGTTTTTGTTTGATTAAAGTTAATTATTTTTCAAAAGCTGTGAGACTTTAGATACTACATTTACAAAATAATGTCAAAACTATACCAAATTTTGGATCCCGTCATATGACTTATCATTTGATCATTAGAGATTCCACAAGTTTAATTTGTTTTGGCATTATTATGTAGATTAAGGATTTAAGTTTCTAAATTTTGAAAAATCTTTTAACTTTTTTAAAATAAAAAGATTTGAAATAAAGTTTTTTTTTTTTAATTGAGAAATTTTGATACTATATTTACAAAATAATGTCAAAATTAGACCAAATTTTGGATCCCGTCATTTGACTTAGTCATTTGATCATTAGCGATTCCACAAGTTTAATTTGTTTTGGCATTATTATGTAGGTTTAGGATTTAAGTTTCTTAATTTAAAAAAAACTTTTAACTTTTAAACTAAAAAAGATTTGAAAGTAAAGTTTTTTTAGTTTAGATATTTGGATACTAGATTTACAAAACAATGTGAAAATTAGACAATTTTGGATTCCGTCATTTAACTTAGCTATTTGATTGTTAGCGATTTTACAAGTTTAATTGGCAGATTTTGGGTATGATGAGTACAAAAGCATGCTCTGTGTGGATGGTGCAGCAGTTGAGAGACCCATCACTTTGAAGCCAGGAGAAGAATGGACCGGCCGGCTTATGTTAACCTCGGTTAAGTCCAGTTTCGATCAACTTCAATTACAGCGCAAAGGGTTCTGATTCTCAATCCAGAATATATTATGTTTCATTCCATTACAAGTTTCTGCAGCTTTTTTCTACTGCAACATTGGAAGAGCTAAAGCACCGTTTTTTTTATTCTTAGTTTTTGCTTGCTAAATTGTTTTTTTTTTTCTAGTTTTTCTCAGTAGTTGTAGTGATTTCTCAGACCGGTCTCGTGATGTAGTGTCGGAAAAGGCCATTTTTTCCTCATCGGCTAATGTATGAATGTGAGACAAGGTGTTCAATCTGGCTTTCGATTTAATTTTTAACATCTTTCTTTTACTTAAAGCTAACAACTAAGATGAAACTGAATCTGTCATAGAACAGAGTTGATTGACCGACTATACATTTAAAAAAAATGCTGTTTGAGGTCATTTCCGGTTTGGTTGGACATCATCTTAACCAATCCAATTTAACCAAAAAGAGCAGAACTTTGTACTATTAGCTTTTGAGTTTGGGATAATTCCGATTTTTTAATCCTCAACTTCCAAAATATGCATTAAACTCAAATTGACAAAAATCTTGGAGTTTTAAGTTTTTCTCTAGCTCTAAAATTTATGCAGCTCGACGATCCTCTAGCAGTTTGGTGTTTTCTTGAAGTACCTTCACAAAGAAAGAGGAACAAAAGCTTTTAGTAAACACAGAACGCTCTTCAATGGTGGAAAAGGAAAACCTTGGAAAGATTCAGAACTCCATAGTTACCTGACGCATTCTCTCTGCAATCGCCTTGCAAC
Source organism: Barbarea vulgaris (assembly GCA_963667165.1). Classification (NCBI taxonomy): domain Eukaryota; kingdom Viridiplantae; phylum Streptophyta; class Magnoliopsida; order Brassicales; family Brassicaceae; genus Barbarea; species Barbarea vulgaris. The sequence goes on along the minus strand of OY763888.1, from coordinate 32,696,433 downwards.
CTTGAGTAGCCAACGCAAACACAGTTTCAAATGTTTCGATTGGTAACTTGGCATCCATCTACATTGTAAAGCCAATACATCAAAGGCTAGAATCATGTGATCCTGAACGTTGTGTGATATTGATAAAAGAAGAAGAACCTGAAGGAGTGAGACTTTGTCTAATTTAGGTAGAATACCGACGGTTACATCAGCTCCTCCAGCGTTGTCTTCAACATAGTTGAGATCAAGAAGGGGAGTAGTGTTTAAGTATCCAGCACTACAGGAAACAGCAAGATCACGCATTGGAATCCCAGCGTCTGCTAGAGCTAGAGTCGCGGCATTAATACAAGCTGATCTTGTTCCTGATTACAGAACATTAAACTAATAGCAGATCAGAGAATGAAAGAGCTTAAAAGCTAGTTTTCAGAACAAGAGAGTTAGTTAGTAGTTACCTCCATCAGCTTGTAGAACCTGAAGGAATATGTCAATCTGCATAATGGAAACAATCCATCAGAGATAAAAAAAAAAGTTAATTTCGATTTCAAAATATTCATCAAGCAAACCTGAGAATGAGGCATCAATTCGGTTAAAATGCACGCTTCCATTGTCTGACGGATGACAAGAGATAGCTCTGTTGATCGCCTGACCATGAACAAATCAATTTTTATAAACTTGTGTAAGAAGAAGCAATCAATATATAGCATTAGATGTAAACCTGTCATTTTTCTGTCTTCTACGATCACCAGTACTAAAATGAGCCATACTATACTCACACAGCACCTAACAAATACAATTAGAGCAAAGAATCCATAAGCATTGCAAATTCGCCATAAGGAACAAGATCAAAGCATATATACATACCAATGCATGATCGTTCTTTTTTTGCAGACTCTTGTTTTGAATCTGAGGAAGCACGAATATACAATTTAAAACACAGACAAACAAACCAATTCGTTTAGAATAAAAGCATCAATCTTGGTTAGGTTTAAAAGTGAGAAATCAAGTACCTCTCTTGGGCCATAAACAGCTGCGATTACTTTCGTATTACCCATCTCGAAAACAGCAGAACTATAAAAAAAAAAAAAAGTTGGAATTTTTATTCATATGAGTGTTCAATTACAACTGAGATGAAAAGATAGGAGAAAGATGTGAGTTTTACCCGTCAGCTTTAGAAACAACTTCAATTTCAGCTACGATTTGCCTCATCTGTGAATTGTTATTATAAGCAATTAGAATATTATTGATCCTCGTCAAGTGCATAGAGATGCAAACATACCTCGTTGAATCGCCGACCATCTAATCGAAGACCTTCAGGGTTTACGTACTCCATTGTTGTCAATTCCCACACTTTCTAGATTGAGAGAGATCAAATATGACTGAACAGAAACTGAATAATTTTGGCGCCGATAGGTCGGACGTTGATCAACGGCGTCGACGATAGAACTCAAAGAATGAGGATTAGGGATTTTGTAAATTAGTTGAGATCTTAAAGATATTAATTATGATCCCACATCGATGAGAAGAGAAAAAGATAGTTGAAATTATTGTATATAAACTAAACTTGTTAAAGATCCCACATCGGGCATAAGGCACATAGATACTTAAGATTATTGCCTATAAATAAAGGCAATTGTTTCCATCATTAACGTATGACATGATGATTTTAGTTTCTAAGTGAACTGATTGGTCCGCTTTGGTAGTTTAAGAGAATTTATATGGGTATTTAGGGAGTTTTAGCTTTTAGGGGTGGAACTTTAGTATATAGGAAGATTAGTTTTTAGGTGAGGCCCGTTAGTTTTGGGCCTTAGAGGCCTGATCTTAAACTTATTTTTTTAAATTGATTTCAAAGTTTTTGTTTAATTAAAGTTAATTATTTTTCAAAAGCTGTGAGACTTTAGATACTACATTTACAAAATAATGTCAAAAATAGACCAAATTTTGGATCCCGTCATATGACTTGTCATTTAATCATTAGAGATTCCACAAGTTTAATTTGTTTTGGCATTATTATGTAGATTAAGGATTTAAGTTTCTAAATTTTGAAAAATCTTTTAACTTTTTTAAAATAAAAAGATTTGAAATAAAGTTTTTTGTTTTTTAATTGAGAAATTTTGATACTATATTTACAAAATAATGTCAAAATTAGACCAAATTTTGGATCCCGTCATTTGACTTAGTCATTTGATCATTAGCGATTCCACAAGTTTAATTTGTTTTGGCATTATTATGTAGGTTTAGGATTTAAGTTTCTTAATTTAAAAAAAAAACTTTTAACTTTTAAACTAAAAAAGATTTGAAAGTAAAGTTTTTTTAGTTTAGATATTTGGATACTAGATTTACAAAATAATGTAAAAATTAGACAAATTTTGGATTTCGTCATTTAAATTTACAAAATAATGTGAAAACTAGACAAATTTTGGATCTTATTATATGACTTAGTCATTTGATCGTTAGCGATTACAAATTTAATTAGTTTTGACACTACATATTATGTAGGTTTAGGATTTAATTTTCTAAATTTCGAAACTCTTAACTTTTTAAAAATAAAAAAATTTGAAATAATGATTTTAGTTTGTTAATTTGAATATTAAATTTACAAAATAATGTGAAAACTAGATAAATTTTGGATTCCTGATGGTTAGAGATTCCACAAGTTTAATTAGTTTTGAGTCTTTTTGACATGTAGATTTAAAATTTAAGTTTTTAAATTTTGAACTTCTTAAAATCAAAAGATTTGAAACTTCAACATGATTTGGGCCACACAACAGCCCAAACCTCATCGGGCTAATATTAGAATCCCAGTAATTATAAACGATATCACTTTTTATTTTCTTTTTCTTATCTAATGTTACCGACCTGGACTCAAAAGGGTATTGGGTAGAAGTTAAATTTTGTTGAGGCCCAAAAAAAAAAACTATTGGTTGAGCTCTTTAGGTAAATTTAATTTAGCTTTGAAGCACATCTATCGTTGATAAAGATGGGCTTAATTCTCAACACAACGGAAACAGTTATTACAAAGAACAAAAGAAGCGATATTTAAGGTTCCACCGGAACTTGAAAAACAAGACACTAGTATATTCAGAATCTAATGTCCTAAACACTTAACCATGTAACCATTTTTAAACAATTAAGCTATTTTCTTGATGCTAAACCCAACAAGCGGTGGCTAAAGAGATATTCGAAGCTGGGAACAAAGGTCAAATAGTTTCACGAGTTATCTCTATTGCTCAACAACATACAGTATTATACAACCACGAATCTCAACCAAATCGATGCTGAGTTTTTTCTGCTAATGCCACAACTTGAACCAAATAACAAAAACCAACTACGAGATCTTAGGCTGAGGAGACGAGATAGCCTTGGCAACATAAGCAAGCAATCACAACACCAACTAATGCTCCAGCAAGAACCTGTGAAGGAGTGTGACCCAGCAATTCCTTTAGCTTTCTTTGACTTATCGGATGTCCTTCGAACAAGTCCCTTATGATCAAGTTGAGAACCTGTGACATCAACAAACACAAATCACATCTTACCTCACAAAACAAGAATCAACTTTAGCCTAAATGTCCACACCTGCTTCCATATCTAGTGATGAACTTTTACTGTGCACAATAATAAATAAACAAACTTTTACATGAGGCATTCACAAGCACAAGAAGAACCTAATATACTATCACAAAGTCAAAATTCAACCATCAAGTAAAGAGGATTGACTTGAATCCATCATCATATTCCACCATTTACACATTCATCAAATGTCATAACATAGAAGAAATCTAGTCAAAACTTGTACAATAGACAAAGGCATTTAATAAGACCAAAGTCAAAACTCAGTTAAATTCTCCAAAAATCAAAACTTGAAGAAGCAGATTTGGTTTCCTTACCTCAGCTTGCATACCGGCATGGCGTCTAACACCGATAGCATCATACATGACAATCAAGCTAAACCCTAAACAAACAGGAAACAAGGAATCTGCCACTCCATGGCAAAGCGCCACAGAGGTCGTCAAAGCCATACATAGAGCTGAGTGAGACGAAGGCATTCCACCAGAAGCATACAGAAGACGAAAATCCCATTTCCTCTCAATGAAGAAATTGATTACCATTTTACTCGATTGCGCAAAGAACCACGCGAACACAGCTGAGACAAATGTTGGATTCGCCGAGAGCGTCGCCACGAAAGGGCTAATCTTTACCTTAGCAGAAGCCGTAACGCTCAAAAGGGCAATCCCTAATCCACCATTTTGCTTCAAATCTCCGGCGAAATCCTCCGAAAACGCCGCCGTATCGTCTCTGTACGCTCGAAAACGCGACATCCATAGCCGGGATTGAGACGAAACCAAACCCTTTATCGTTCGAATGATTGGGCGCAATACACATAAAGGATTTAACTTGATACGGCGATTATTATCAGATTTAGGATTGCAAGATTTACAGCATGATAAAGATAAGGTCTGGTTGTTGGAAGCTTCGAACTTTTGGATAGAAGTTAGCTTGACCAAGGAAAGACGACAAGGGTAATGAGATAAGCTTTTTGAGAAACAAGCGAATGAAGGATTTGTTGTAAGCGACTCCATGATGAGACTAACTTGCTAAGCTTTTTAAGCTTACTCTGCGACATACAGAGAGAAAATATTACAAGCTAATGTGTGTGGAGAATCTCGGGGGACTTGGCGAACAAAGATTGGTGATTTTCTTCAACTGGGCCACCTAATCTAATTCTTTAACGAAAATAAATTAATAAAAGCTTATTTTTTTTCAGGTATTTAAAAAATAATTAACATAGAAATCGTGTGGTTGAGAGAAAAGAAGAGAAGAGACATTGTTTTCGTAAATTACAACGGATATAGCATTCGAGTATCGTGACTCGAACATAAAAGAATATGCCCAAAATGTGCAGCTCTACTTTCCCTTTTAAGCATTTCGGTCCAAAAGAGGATCAATCAAACCATTTCCATTAAAAGAAACAATTCTTGAGGCCTCCTACTTACTATGGGCCTAATGTTTCATATTGGGCCTTTTAAATTTAATAGTAGGCCTCGCTCCAAGGTTGGACTGTTCAACAGGGGTATTTTGGGTATTCCTGACCTTTGGCTTCTATATTTCTTAGAAAAATTCAACGGTCGCCTGAATCATAGCAATTCGCGGTTATTCTCTTCTCCTTCTCGTACGGACCCCATCGGAGACCAAATCGCGCCGGAAAACTGATTCCTCCGTTGAGTAATCGGAGCTTGAATCTGTTTCTGTAGAGATGGAGAGTTTGATTGCGCTTGTGAATAAGATCCAGAGAGCTTGTACTGCTCTGGGAGATCACGGCGAGGGAAGCTCCCTCCCAACTCTCTGGGACTCCTTGCCCGCCATTGCTGTCGTCGGTGGTCAGGTTTGGTCTCTTTCTCATGAATTTTTCATGAGATCTTAAATCGTTGATCCTTAGATCTTAGGCATTGCCTTATCGTTCCGTAAACGTACATTTGGAGATTCAAAGCGTTGAAAATAATCTGATCTCTTTGTCCACGAAATATGTTTGGAATAAATTTTTCACCGGATCTTCCCCTTGAATCGTTGATTTGATCGGAATTCATGATGATGTATTGTAACCAATGCACGTTTCTGTTTCTTGATTTGATGAAATTGTAGAGTTCTGGGAAGTCTTCAGTGCTAGAGAGCGTTGTGGGAAAAGATTTTCTACCTCGTGGAGCTGGTAAGTTTTGCTTAGAACTATATCAACAGATAAAAACGTATATTATATAACTCAAGATTTATCTCAACAATGTCTTCCATGTAGGGATTGTTACACGTAGACCTCTTGTCCTGCAGCTTCACAGAATTGATGAAGGGAAAGAGTACGCAGAGTTTATGCATCTTCCAAAGAAGAAATTCTCGGATTTTGGTATATTTTCTGTACGAGAGGAATTAAAGTTGTTTATTTTTCCTGTATATTCGTAATTTAGGCGCACATATTCTTCTCTTCTGGTTTTCTTATGTTTGAGATGTATATTTTTATTTCTTGGTATGTAGCTGCTGTGAGGCAGGAGATCTCGGATGAGACAGATCGTGAAACTGGTCGCAGCAGCAAAGTAATTTCTACAGTCCCAATTCATCTCAGTATCTTCTCTCCTAATGGTAAGAGAATCCGTTTGTACCTACATTCGCATCAAGAAAATAATTAGACATGTTTAAGGAGTCTCAGGTCTTGTACACACGGTGTGAAATTCAATAAAAACTTGAGTTCATGTTCCCGACCATCTTGCCATTTGTCTTCCAGTCTCCATACTCTTAACAACTTTACTTATTTAAATTGTTTGTAGTTGTGAATTTGACACTTGTTGATCTTCCTGGGCTGACAAAGGTAGCTGTTGGTAAGTGAGACACTCTTTGTTTTTCATGATATCCTACACCCCAAGTTCTCTTTACTGACAAACGTTAATGAAAAATTGGTGTCAATGATGTTGTAGATGGTCAGCCTGAAAGCATTGTTCAAGACATCGAGAACATGGTCAGATCGTTTATTGAGAAGGTAATTATGACTTGAAAGAAATTAAGAGTGTAGCAGAATAAAAATGTACAAGGATGATGCTTCTATCCTCAAAAGGTTGTGTGTGTTACAGCAAAGTAACAAATATTGATCATTTTACCTTTTGACAGCCCAACTGCATCATACTAGCTATTTCCCCTGCAAATCAGGATCTTGCGACATCTGATGCCATTAAGATCTCTCGTGAAGTTGATCCAAAAGGTGCCAGATTCTTCCTTCTTTATATGTTTGATACCAATACTTTCTGATTCACTTTGAGATTTTTTTGGGTGAAATATAAGCCACTGGGACCTGGTAAATATGGTTTAATTTCTATGGAGCATTGTATCTATGATTGAGTTGCACGGTCAGTGCCTAGAGGTTCTTTAAGATAATGATAATCTTATCATCTGTAATAAGCGAAGACGATGATTCTTGCAATTAGTATACCTTGATAGTAGTTTCAATTGATTGATTTATATTGTTTAATGTTTGCTTCGTTGTTACTTGCTGCTATCAGGAGACAGGACCTTTGGAGTTTTAACTAAAATTGATCTCATGGACCAAGGCACTAATGCTGTTGATGTAAGTTTACATTCAGACGATAGTAATACATATATGAGTTAAGACTCGTCTAATCTGCAAACAGTTTATCTCGAATTGCATTATGAAAATGACACATTGAAGATAAATATGAGAATCTCACTAAACAGTGGTGAGTGAATATTGAACAGTCCCTAAGTCTTCTAAATGTTTGGAGATTTCAGATACTTGAAGGAAGGGGATACAAATTGAGGTATCCTTGGGTTGGTGTTGTGAACCGGTCTCAAGCTGACATTAATAAAAGTGTTGATATGATTGCTGCTCGTCGGCGTGAACGTGATTACTTCCAGAATAGCCCAGAGTACAGACATTTAACTGACAGAATGGGTTCAGAGTATTTAGGAAAGATGCTCTCTAAGGTATATTAGTGAGGAGCTTGGTATATATGAAGCTTTTAACATAAAAGATTTGGTAGCTGCTCTAAAACCAGCTATAACTTTTTCAGCATTTGGAAGTTGTTATCAAGTCGAGAATTCCGGGACTTCAATCTCTTATCACAAAGACTATTTCCGAGTTAGAGACAGAGCTAAGCCGTCTTGGGAAGCCTGTAGCAGCTGATGCTGGTGTAAGGATCTTATGTCTTAAGGACCTTTTCCGCCTTTCATTCTTTGGTTTCTTCTCTCATTTCAAATCCCTCCTTCGCTAATACTCATTCTCTTGAATGCAGGGGAAACTTTATATGATCATGGAAATTTGCCGTGCCTTTGATCAAACTTTTAAAGAACACCTTGATGGCACGTAAGTCACCTGCATGTTTCTGTATTGTTGCTAATGCCATTTTTCTGGCTTTATGATTACCACTAACAACCTCACAGACGTTCAGGTGGTGAAAAGATAAATTCTGTGTTCGACAATCAATTCCCAGCTGCCATTAAAAGACTGCAATTCGACAAACATCTCTCAATGGACAATGTACGGAAGCTGATCACTGAAGCGGATGGATATCAACCGCATCTCATAGCTCCTGAGCAAGGTTATCGCCGTCTCATAGAATCATGCTTAGTCTCCATTAGAGGCCCTGCTGAAGCAGCTGTTGATGCGGTTCATTCCATTCTCAAGGATCTTATTCACAAATCAGTGGGCGAAACATCCGTAAGATAATCTCTACAGAGTTCAAAATCGTAAAGTCGAAAACAACACTTTTAATAACTCATGATAATGTGTTTTCATCATCACAACAGGAACTGAAACAATATCCAACACTGAGAGTAGAAGTATCAGGTGCAGCTGTGGATTCATTGGATCGAATGAGAGAAGAAAGCAGGAAAGCAACTCTGTTACTAGTGGACATGGAGTCTGGTTACTTAACGGTAGAGTTCTTCAGGAAACTCCCACAAGATTCTGAAAAAGGTGGGAATCCGACACATTCGATTTTCGACAGATACAACGATGCTTATCTCCGAAGAATCGGTTCGAATGTGTTGTCTTATGTGAATATGGTATGCGCCGGGTTGAGAAACTCCATACCGAAATCCATAGTTTACTGTCAAGTCCGGGAAGCAAAACGAAGCCTTCTTGACTTTTTCTTCACCGAGCTTGGCCAGAAAGAGGTAACAATAACCATATACTAACTAAACTATATATATTGTGTTAATATATGAGTAAGAATGATAAATGGGGTTGGTGTTGAAAATAGATGAGCAAATTGTCGAAATTATTGGATGAGGATCCAGCAGTTCAACAGCGAAGGACTTCGATTGCGAAGAGGCTGGAATTGTATAGAAGTGCTCAAACGGATATTGAAGCAGTTGCTTGGTCCAAGTAGAGAGGAGAGGACTTCTTCACACTATTTTTTTTTTTTTTTTTCCTTTAGGATACGTTTCCACTTTTCTTTTTTCTTTTTTTGCCTTTTACTGTACTTTTTGATTCTTTGTTCGAATTATCATTGTTTCTGAATAAGTTTTGTAAGACGATAGACCAATTTCTTTGAGGCAGGAAAATGGTTTGATCAAATTTTGGTAAAAGATTTATAGAATTCACGGACCGCAACGTAAGATGTTGATCCTCTCTATGTCAAATATCCACCGGTAAATAATCTAAAGATTGAAAAATGAGCATGAATAAAGAAGCAGAAAAAGAGCGATCAAATGAAGAAAACGCAAAAAGTGGAGATGCGGGGAATCGAACCCCGTGCCTCTCGCATGCGAAGCGAGCGCTCTACCATATGAGCTACATCCCCATTTTGATTTATGTCGTTTATTTTAATATAAGTAGTAAAGCACTATTACGTTATATTTATTGGAATAATTGTGAACTATGGTATGAGTCTATTGATTACAAAAAAATGGTAAGGGATAGCAATACAATTAAAGCACAGTTCTACGTAACTTTTTGTGTTTGCGTTTTTCATTATATACTAGTACTGTATGTGGAAAAACATATCAACATCATTTAACATTTCTGAAACATAAAACATTTTCATTTAGTAATAAAATACTTTTGCAAAATGTAAAAAGAAGGATTCTTTCATTTGTTTTTGCGTTTAGAATTAACAAATGAATATTGTTTGTGTGATTGGTACTCATTAAAGCTGTAAAGTTTTGTACCACAATAGTAAAAGTTCTAAAAACTAAACAAAAGAAGTTGGTTAATTGTTTACTTTGTTTGTAAGTTCTGTTCCGATATCTCCTCAGGCCCCCCTAACAAAGAGAGGAAAAAAAGAAAGATGATGTTGATCGTGGCACCATCCTGACCAAATATACCTACTGAGTAATGATTCAGACTATGACTGATCCACTTCCCACTCTGGTCCAGTTACGACCCCACAATCTAATCTCTCTCCCATCTCTGTCCTCTTCTTTTTTCCCTCAAACAAGCAAAGTAAAACTCGATATCTTAAAAAGATTTCATAATTTTGCAACCTCAAGTAGCAATTGACAATTGTCTTAACTGTCAAAAACAATAATTTCATCGCATCTTGGTTTTTAATTTTTTTTTTGTCGGTTCACGTGTCAATATAGTGACAGAGGGGACATAAATTGTCCGATACTTAACCAGTGAAACATCAACTCCAGCATCTTTCTCAAAATCCAATCGAACTTATTTAAAACAAATAGATGATTATGATTGATCGCCTTCTTCAACCACTTTCACCACCAAACTCAATCACTCTTATTCTTCTTCTTCTTCTTGTTCTTGTTCTTCAAGCAAACAACATCCAAAAAAGCCTCCATTGTTCCTCGCTCCAAGTTTGCTCCTTGTCTCTGTTTCGATTCTAACCATGAGAACCTTCGTTGGATTTTACATCCTCTGTCTCTTAATCGGTCAAGATCTGCCCTTTTTAGTTGCAGATGATGTCAATTCCATTAACGATTCGACCCAGAATCTCTGTTTGGTAAACCGATTATCTGATTTCCTCCCTCCACCATACAGCAATGTCTCCGATACAATGCCCTGTACACCTCTTTGGAACACATTCGTCTTACGGGTAAACACAAAAAAAATAACACATTCATCACTCAAAAGAAACGAACTTTTCTTAAACCCATGAAACGTTTGTTATTCTTTTGCTGTTTCTTAGTTTTGCTTTCAATGTCTCTGTTTTGCAGTATTCAGAAAACAGAGACAATGTGATGACGATCATAGTATCGGCTCTATACACGACCGGATGGGTTGGAATCGGATTCTCGAGAGATGGAAGAATGGTTGGATCAAGCGCTATGGTTGGTTGGATTTCGAAAAAAGGTCAAGCTAAAATCAAACAATACTATCTCCAAGGAACAGAGAGAGACCAAGTTGTGCCGGATCAAGGAGAATTACAATTACAGAAAGTTCCTCCGGTGGTGGCTCTTCACGGAGCAATGATCTACTTAGCTTTTCAGGTGAAATTCACCGTTAGAGTTCCTCGTAGAGCCGTGATTCTAGCGTTTAGCTCAGCTTATCCTTCGAAGCTAGGCCATTTGACTAAGCATGATGATAAAACTACAGTCATCGTCGATTTCTCCAAAGGTATTACAACAAAATACTAATTTTACTTGTAAACTTATCTAACAATAAAGTCAATATATTAGTCTTTACAAGTCAAAAACAGGGGAAAAAAATCAATACTAAAGTGTCTGGTGTGTTCTTGGTCTATGCAGCAAGTGGAGCAACCTCCATTCAGATGACTGATTCTACGGAGAAGACGAAACATGGGATAATGGCGATACTCGGATGGGGTTTCTTGCTTCCTCTAGGGGCAATCCTCGCGAGATATCTCAGACATAAAGACCCTCTTTGGTATTATCTTCACATCGGTTTACAATTCACAGGGTTTATCTTTGGTTTAGCCGCTGTTATTCTCGGGATTCAGCTTTACAATAGGATACAACCGAATATACCTGCACATCGAGGCATTGGGATATTTCTTCTAGTCCTTAGCATTCTTCAGGTTTGAGAAACCAAGACTTGGAAGTTTCTCCAGTTTAAGAATGGAAATAAGGGTTTTTTTTTTAAGTTTTGGCTGAACATGTCTGGAATATTGTTTCGTAGGTTTTGGCTTTCTTTGCACGGCCACAAAAGGAGACAAAGATGAGGAGATATTGGAATTGGTATCATCATTGGATTGGGAGAATCTCTCTGTTCTTTGGAGCAGTGAACATTGTTCTTGGGATTCGAATGGCCAATAATGGAGATGGATGGAAAATTGGATATGGATTTGTTTTGTCAGTGACATTACTTGCTTTTATTGTTCTTGAAATATTCAGGATTCGTGGCTCAATAGGTTCACCTTCTTCTCACACGCCTCCCTCTTTTGAAACACATCCAACTTCTACTAGTAGTGTCTGATTCAAGATCCTATGGTTTTTTTTTTTTTTTTTTTTTTTTTTGCCATTCCTCTGCTTCTTGTACATAAATACACTTTTTGTTTTCTTTTTTCTTTTTAAAGTCATGGTGGTCCTTGAATTTAAGTCGATAAGTAATTTTCTAGAGGAAGTTGGTCTTGATTTAGACCAACATGGTGAAATCTTTTGTTTTTTTGTAAAGGTTTGTTTCATTTTGGATCTCAAATTGTTGTCATTTTAAGTTGTAAGTTGAGTTTTGAAAGTTGTTGAATCTGAAAAGAGAAAACAAATATAATTCATTTTATTTTTAATGAGAAATGAGAGTTTGTACGAGTAATAATAATGTACACATTCACTTTGTTTTGGAAGCGTCCATTTAAATATAGATTCTATAAATCATGCTTGGGAGTTTGACCAATAAAGAAAAAAGTCAACCCAATTAATAAAAGGAAAAAATCGGCCCAATATGTATCTCACGCAATATAAAGCCCAACAAGCTTTTATTTTCTTATCATTTGTGATAAAAAAAAGAAAGTTTATTTATTGACGCTCCACGTCGGATTTAATGAAGAGAAGTTTTTCGAATTGGCGCTCGTGTAGGCCTGAAATTTTGCCCTCTTCCCTCGTCCCCAATCCCTGGAGCCAAACAGTGTTTCATTCAGCCGCCACGTCAGCATAATTCGATTTCCATATATCGTTTTATTATGGTTTAGGCGAATTAATTTGAGGATTAATCGTAAAATAATAGGGAAAATATAAAAACCGACGGTCTGTCTCCTTCTCCAGAACACACGCCCCAACCCAAACAGATCCTTCTCCTCCTCTTTTGTTTTTCCTCGCCGTCGATTTTAAGGAGCTTTGGGGTTTATCTTCTCCGCACTGAGAAACGGCTGATTTTTCTCCAGAATTTCGGTTGGTTTTACGACGACTATTTGGTTTGTTTCTCCGTAGTTTTCGAGTTTTACGATTTCCGTTTGATTTCTTAATTCTATCTTCAGAGGGAAACGTACGAATTCCGAGAATTTGTTTTCGTTATCGAATTTAGGGTTAAAGACGCTGTTTCGCATTGGATTCATTGAGTATTGAGCCAATTTGCGAGTGGAATTGAAACGTTTCGAGGTTTATTTTTTCTTTTTCTGGAGGTCCGAGGCGAGAATCTGTTGTGTTGATGAAATTAGGGTTTTGAAATCGGAATTTGGATGGTCGTTTATGTTGAATAGGCAAGAATTACTGAGTTAGGGACATGATTTTGAAACGTACCTTGACATTCGAGAAGCAGAATCTGAAGCGGTGCAAAATTGATTCAGAAATTGAGTATGGGAGCGAAAAAAAAGAGATTATGGTGTATAAGAAGAGACAAAGAGCAAGCGTAGATCAACCACCATGTAGAGAATCCGAAGATGTTACTAGTAGCTCAAGCTCCTTGACCAGCAAAGAATCTCAACTTGGCTCTTACCAGTCCAAGTCCTCGCGTGGCAGAGTTCGAGCCGTTCCTTCAAGGTTTAACGATTCAATTGTTGGTGCATGGAAAACTAGCAATCGCAAGGTCGAGTCGACGGAGTCTAGCCATGATGACGACATTTATCCGAAGAAGAAAGTCAAAACTGAAAGAGATGATAAAGGAAGCTCGAAAGGCTCGAAGCTGTTGCCACATAAGGATAACGGTGACAGCAGCGAAGTAGACTTTGATGACTGGGATGTTAAAATTTCGATGTTGTCTTCCTCCTCCGACGCTAATTCGATCTCTATGAGAGGTAAAGAACAGTTTAATAATCTTGCCGATTCTGGTTTGCTGAAAAAGACCGACGCCAAGCGTAAGGGCGTGTACAAACCAGAGGACTTTACAGTCGGCGATCTTGTCTGGGCTAAGTGTGGTAAAAAATTCCCAGCATGGCCGGCTGTGGTGATCGATCCGATGTCACAAGCGCCTGCTGCAGTTTTGAAACATTGCGTCCCTGGCGCAATATGCGTCATGTTTTTTGGGTATTCGAAGAATGGAACTCAGAGGGTAAGATACTTAAATCTCTTTTAATCTCTCTCTGTCTTCAAGCTGGCGTTTTTTTGCATTTATTTCGACGATCTTTTTCTGAAATTTTTTGGTGATTAATAGGACTATGCATGGGTCAGACAAGGAATGATGTATCCATTCTCGGAATTTATGGACAAGTAAGTACATGAGACACTCTTGTCTGGAATATTTTATATTTGGTCTGTTTGTTTCTGTTCCTTAGTCTTTCGCTTTCTTCAGATTTCAGGATCAGACAAACTTGTACAATTACAAGCCAAGTGAATTTAAGAAAGCACTAGAGGAAGCAGTTTTAGCTGAAAATGGGGTCGAGGGTTGTGGAGCTGCTGAAATTAGCTGCCCAGATTCCTCCGCAACAGAATCCGACCAGGAGTATGGACATGCTTCTAGAATTCAGGCACGTTTTATGGACACTTATTCCTTTTTTGGTTAGATCTTCAAGTTTCGTGTTTTAATTGATTTGAGAAGACAAACTCTTTTACAGTTATTGGGAATGTGTCCCCTAAAACGATATGCTGATTTAATTATTGTGTAGGGTTCATGTCATGTGGATATAAGGACCTGCGACGGTTGTGGCTCAGCAATGCCATTAAAATCTTTAAAAAAGACGAAAGGCTCACAACCTGAAGAGCTTTTATGCAAATACTGCTCAAAGGTATTTAGAAAATGTTCTTACTCTTCGTTTTTGTTTGGTCAGAAGAAATTGAATCCAAATTTGTTGTTTCAGTTGCGGAAATCCAATCAGTATTGTGGCATTTGCAAGCGAATTTGGCACCCTTCAGATGATGGAGATTGGGTGAGAATATATGTGAACATGTTTGGTGAAATACTGACCTGAGTAATCAATTATTACATCTATGTAACTGACTTGATTTGATGTAATAGGTATGTTGTGATGGGTGTGACGTATGGGTACATGCTGCCTGCGACAACATTTCGAATAAGCGCTTTAAGGTTTAGTTATACATCTCCGTGCATCTTAACTTTTGATTCAAAGTATAACTACGAGGATTGTCGAATGACTGAATTATTTGGTTATCATCTTAAGGAACTGGAGCACAACAATTACTATTGCCCTGATTGTAAAGGCCAGCATGAGCTTGCACCAACAATATTAGAAGAACAGAAGCCTGTGTTCAAGTATGTTCTTAACATCTCATGTTTTCTCACTTTAGTCTTCTGGAGAACATGTATTCTCCTGATTTTATTGTTTGCATTGCTCTATTGCTAATTCTTTAATCTGCAAAATTTCCTCTTCACAACCTTTTTGGGACAGGTCTACAGAAAAAACGACAGAGACTGAGCTGCCTGATGAGGTTACTGTAGTCTGTAATGGCATGGAAGGGATATATATCAGAAAATTTCATGCGTAAGTATTAGATGTATCAGCCTAATTTCAATTTTCTCATTTAAACAGTTTCTTTTTACACAACACTGTAATATGATTTTTCTCTTAAAACGACAATTCTGCGCTTAATCCTAGGCTTCTGTTATCATTCTCTTGTCCCTCCAGAGATTAGACCAACACATTTACCTTGGAACTATTTTTTCAGAATTGAGTGCAAGTGTGGTTCCTGTGGGTCAAGGAAGCAGTCACCAAGTGAATGGGAAAAGCATACTGGCTGCAGAGCGAAAAAGTGGAAGTATAGTGTAAGAGTGAAAAGCACAAATCTACCTCTGGAAAAATGGGTACATCCCTTATGCTATACTCTCATAAACTGGCCTTATATACCCCTGAAATTTGGATGTCTATAAGAGATTTAACATTGACAACATGATGTTACAGATTTCTGAATTCAGTACCTATACTCTAGAAACCCAGATGTTAGATAAGCAAAAGATGCTCTCTTTGCTGGAAGGTAGATTATTACTCAACTCTTGGCTCCCTTCCTTTGGAGTTCAAATTTTGTAGGAAACTTGCTTACTTCTTATTTTGTACTCACAGAAAAGTATGAGCCAGTCAGTGCTAAGTGGACGACTGAAAGGTGTGCTGTATGCAGATGGGTAGAAGACTGGGAAGAAAATAAAATGATCATCTGTAACAGGTTACTTTATGGAAATTTGGTTTTACTGGATTCTACAGAGATCTTATAACCGAGCATGGGGTCATGAATATGTAAATCGGACTAAAGTTTTGAATATGTCTTCAGATGTCAAGTGGCTGTGCACCAAGAATGCTATGGGGTAAGCAAAGCTCAGGACCTCACTTCCTGGGTGTGCAGAGCATGTGAAACACCAAGTATTGAGAGAGAGTGCTGTCTTTGTCCTGTAAAAGGTATTACTGCAGAATTAGCTCTCTTTATGATTTTATTTCTCCATCTTGAACTAGTAATGGTTTATTAACTGTCCTGTCACAAGGTCACATTGAGTACTCTCGTTCATAGATTTATCTTTTGGGTACAGAATTTTAAACAGAATTGAACTTCCATTTATGCAGGCGGCGCTTTAAAACCAAGTGACGTTGAAGGTTTGTGGGTTCATGTAACATGTGCTTGGTTCCGACCGGAAGTTGGGTTTTTGAATCATGAAAATATGGAGCCTGCTGTTGGACTTTTCAAAATTCCAGCAAATTCATTTCTTAAGGTATAATGAAATGTTAGAAGTAGAAAGTATAACCAACATGTTTTATTAGAATTTTTTAGGATACATCTGATATTTTCTGAAAATATCTTTTAGGTTTGCATAATTTGTAAGCAGACACATGGTTCCTGCGTGCATTGCTGCAAGTGTGCCACTCACTTCCATGCAATGTGTGCGTCACGGGCAGGTTACAACATGGAGGTTAGTCTTTATCGTTAATTCCCTAAGACCCCTAACAAAGGTGTTCTGTTAGTTTCATTCGTCTTAGGGATGTGTAACTGATGCTGTTGTCTGTGGAAATATAGTTGCACTGCCTGGAGAAAGATGGTGTGCAGAGAACCAGGAAGTCAGTTTACTGTGCCGTTCACAGGTTTTTGTTTTTCTGACATATTCTCTAAGTGATCTGTTATGTGATATTGGGACCTACTGATCGCCTGTATTAATTTACCCACTATATAGGAAGCCAGACCCAAATAGTGTTGTAGTTGTGCACACACCCGCGGGAGTTTTTGGCTCTAGAAATTTGCTTCAGAATCAAAATGGGCGCACCAAAGGTTCAAGACTAGTTTTGACTAAGAAGATAAAGCTTCCAGGTTCCGAAATCCAACCACAAGCCGAACAGAGTCATGAATTTGATTCTTTTTCTGCATCAAGATGCCGTATCTATAGCAGATCAAACACGAAGGTATGCTTCTGGGGTTCTCGTTTGTTCTTGGACATTGGAGAATCTTTCATTTTTAAGTATTTCCTGGCAAAAGGAATTCAATGAAATTTGGTACTATTTCATTTCTGTTACTGCTGATGTTCCAGAAGATTGATCTGGAGGCAATATACCACAGGCTTAAGGGACCAAGCCATCATTCTTTGGGTGAAATCGAGAATCTAAAATCTTTTAAGGTAAGTTTCCCTTAAAGAGCTCCATTCATGTCAGTGTTTTGCTTTCTTGGGGCAATTTTTTTTCTGAATATCTCAGCAAGATCTTGATTTCCTTTTACTTTGCTACATCAGGAAGCAGATACGTCAGAATTTACCTCATTCAGAGAACGGCTAAAACGTTTGCAGGTAAACGTTTATTAAAGAAGAGTTAATATTTTCTCCATCTTGTTATCCTAGAATCTCATAAACAGTATTTTCTTCTTCCTTCAGAGGACAGAAAATCTTCGGGTCTGCTTTGGTAAATCTGGCATACATGGATGGGGTCTGTTTGCAAAAACAAGTATTCAAGAAGGAGAAATGGTATTTAGTTTGTACTATTCATGATTTTGATGGCTAAATTGAATGTGATGTGCATCTTTAAGGAACTGCTGATACTAAAATTCGTGTGCAGATCATCGAGTATCGTGGTGTGAAAGTTAGGAGAAGTGTTGCAGATCTGAGAGAGGCAAGCTATCGTTCTCAAGGCAAAGATTGTTATGTAAGTTCCGATTGCTTGCTTGCTTGCATTCAACATTATTTGCTGCATCTAATGGTTAACTTATCGTCTAACAACGCAGCTATTCAAGATAAGCGAAGAGATAGTGATTGATGCCACAGACTCTGGAAACATAGCTCGATTGATCAATCATTCAGTTAGTTTCCAAAACTGACACATGTTACCAAAGCCTGGTAACTATGTAATACTAATGATGTTCACGTCTTATGCAGTGTATGCCCAATTGCTATGCCCGTATAGTGAGTATGGGTGATGGTGAAGAGAACAGAATCGTCCTCATTGCAAAGACTAATGTCTCAGCTGGCAAAGAGCTCACGTAAAAGACTTTGTTCAGCTTCTCTTGTCATAAAATTCAGATATTTCTCAAATTCATTACCTTAATCATGAAACCCTATTTTTCTACAGGTATGATTATCTCTTTGAAGTTGATGAATCTGAAGAAATCAAAGTGCCTTGCCTTTGTAAAGCTCCAAACTGCCGCAAATTCATGAACTAGAGTAGAGGCTGTAGAGCTCTCTAAAGCCTAAACCATTCTTGCAAATCGGCTGCGTGGTGGGAAGTTAACCGTTTTTTTACTCGGCGGCTAGCTCATGCTGACTTCTTTGCGATTGATTCATTTGTTTAACACAATTATATTGTACATCCGCTGGCCACATTTCCCGGCGTGCCAATTTTGTAAATGTCTAGAATCCACCCACTCTTAGAAAATAACTTCATAGCCAACAAAAAAAGACAGAAAAAAAAAGACTTTACTTTTATAGCTTTTAATATTCAAGTGTTTATAACATTCTAAAAGTTCTGCTTAAATTGTGTCGATTTTATCAGGCCGGTCATAATTTTCCATATACAAGATAAAATCAAACCGAATAATATAATACATAACTTGGGAGGACCCTCTCGGTTTAGGTTCCGTCTGTTGATGCTAAACCGAGCTCAAAGTTTGAACCAATAACAAAAACGCATTTTGAAAGTTTGTTACAGGGGTATTTACGTCATTTGATATTCAAAAATTTCAAATTCGCTGTATCTCCTTCGCGGGTATATAATCGCGCATCGCTGCGACACAGTTCAGAGCTAAAACAATTATTTTGAATCAAAAATTTCTCTTAACAAACTAGCGACCAGTGAGATACTGAGTGAGCAGAGAGAGGAAGAATGAAGACGAGATCTGGTGATTCAGAAGGAGATAGTAGAGGGAAGAGGAAAGCTCCGGAGGTAGACGAAAATGGTGGACGGAAGAGAAGATTGGTGCAGAGCAACGAACAGAAGAACGATCCCCAGAGAGAGGAAAGTGGTAGAGCGAAGAGAAGAATCGTTCATAGCAACGAACAGAAGAAGGGAAAAATCCTCAGAGGAATCCATGGCTGTGTATCTCCTCGGTGCTCTGCTCATACTTACCAGTCTCGCTTCTCTTGGTAATTTCTTCCCCCTCTAGACTTCTAAATTTCGATTTGGTGAACGAATTAGATCTATTCGTGGTGAGAGTTTGGGCTGAGTTCCATTTTGATTTTGAAATGTTTGTATGGCGTTTAATCTTACTGTATTAGGATATAGAGCTCGATCTATCTTCGGTGCTATCTGGAATTGAAATCTGGGAATCAGTTGAGTTTGTATGAGAAACAGATGCTTATATCGATCTCTATTCGTGATTGTGTGGTTGCTGAAAACTGGGATTTGAATTCTTCTTCATATTTTCCGCTTTAAGTCATCAAATATTTGAAATCCAGATACAAAAGAGGAAATAATTTGAAAAAAATCCGCTAACTCCTCCAATTTCGAGTCAGGTTTCTTAGATCTAAGTCTCTATACTGAGCGTATCTTATGATTTGAATCAGGTTTGAGCAAGATATATGGACATACATTTCAAGGTTTTTGGATGGCAAATCAATGGTGATGCTGGGAGTAACAAACAAATGGTTCAACAAGATCATAATGGAGGATGCTATTTGGAGGTTTGCTTGCTTGCGTGATCTTCAGATCCCCAAGCCGTATTCTGTTGCTTCCAACTGGATTAAGGTCTATGCTTCAGCTTTTGGTAAGTAATCAATACAACATTACATCAAAAAAAGAAGCAGATAACATTCACATATATTTCCGATTTCACACACTCTAATACAATCCTAATGGGAAACTGCAGATGGGAGTCACTCTTACTTGTTCCGTCAGAAGGAAAAGCATATTGGTTAGTCCTTCAATCGGATTCATCATACTCTCTTTGTTTACGAATTGTCAAAAAGTCATGTTAATATATGGACAGACCTTATGACGATTCTCTATCTATGGATCCAGATATTTGACTTTGAACTAGTTCATGCTGATCACTGCCTCATATTTATCTGGTTTTGGACATTGTAATTGTAGATTGGATGAGGATTGGTGCCTTTGTTCTTGACTCTCCAACGTCACTCCTGACTGAGAGTTTGAGTGGTCGTCTCAAAGTCCCAAGGGAAGGAACCATAGAAGGAATGTTACAGTCCAGTGGTTCATGTGTTATAAAAGACATCAAAACCGGTATTTGGATAGCAGGTAAGAAGATGATTTTCTTATTCAAAATCTTCAGAAACTTTGTCCACTACAGGAAAAATTGTAACAAGGGTTTATTTACCAGATTTACAGCTTGTGCGTTGCCCTGTTTGTGACCTCAGTACCTGTGATGGTAAAATACGTTGATTAACTCTAAATCTGTTGCTGAAACTTTAAAAAGTCTATCAGTCTCTGCAATAACTAATCTGCAACTAAGAGTGTTTGTGTTTACTATGTAGGAACAATGCAAACACTAGATGCAAGGCACATTGAACTTTTCCTTAGTGAAGGCTATAAAGATGGAAGCTGGGATTACAATCTGATCGGATCTCATAAGTTACAGAAAGACGCAGGTGCAGCTTGTGGAGCCATATTTGATCTCAAACACCTTAAAGAATCTTCATCATCAGGTACACTTAAAATCTTCATTACTCTTCTTATATATAAGTTCCTTTAACTCATACCTTTGACATGAAACCCATATAGGCATTCTCCAGCTCAAGTCTTGGACCGGAGAGCCAGATGATTCCCAACCTAAAGCAGTTATCGCACCACACGCAGTTGCTGTTCACACAAGGTTGCAAGAAAACGAAGGTATATATATGAAAGAGCCATATAATATCACTTTGCATAATCAACCATCTCTATCAAAAAAAAGGAGAAAAACAAAATTACAGTTCATTGATAAAACCTTAATTGCAGGAATCCTTGTGAAGTACCACACGATGAAAGCAGGAACAGACGGTGACATTGTTTCCATCAGAATCTCTCAGCAGCTACTCTGATTCCTTCCCAATGCCTTTGTCTTAAAGTCACACAAAGCTTCCAAGTATTTGTGGTATTCAAATCCAATTTTACTCTTTCAGTAAAATAAAGATACACAGTAGCCCCTCATTATAATTTTACAACTTTACTGTTGCAAGTATAATCTGTTTGAACTTCTTTTATAAGAAAGCACACACCAATGAATATATATATGAAGATTAATGTCAACTAGTCTTTACCAAATTTGATATATATATATATATATATATATATATATATTTACTGTTATCTATAAGTAGTTACAATTCCCTTAGTGCCTAACCACATAATGATTTTCTCAAAACAATTTCCTCTCCTTGTCGTCTTCTTCTTCTTCCCTCTCGTTCAGAACCAAAACGTTGCTACAGTTCCTCGTGTGGAGAAAACAAAACAACTTTGATTTTCGTTTCCCATTCTGGCTATCACCACTCACCAGAGCAATCTTCGTCCTGTGGCTAACCAGGATTCAACCTCCATTGCATTGATCGTCATGAGACAGCCTTAAAGCTTCCAAACTCTAGATCATTTATCGTCCGAGAAATGAAATCGCAGCATATTCGCCTCACTGACACTGATAACCGCTTAGCCAGACGGCTTCTCAGCTTCCACACTTCTGTATCTTCTTTTTCTTTTAGATATTTCGATGCATTCTCTGAAATGTTTTTTTTTTTTATTCAGCGTATCGAGTCACATTGATGTGTCTACCAAGATACATTTTGAGGCCCATATACATTTTTTTTAGCTTAGTAAAATGTCCGTTGTATTAGTGTAGCTACCAAGATGTAAATCTCTGTGGAAATGAAGCCCAATAGAATGCTCCCTAATCCACTCGTCTGACTTTTTTTTTTCCCCCAAGTTTAAAGAAGGGTAAATTGATGAAAATGCCATGAATTGAAATCCCCTTTAAAAAAAATGTCATTTTCCAGAAAGCATTTCAAAGATGCCCTTTTTTGGCATCAACCAGATTAAACAATTGCCCACATTACCCTCCCCATACACGCTGGTTGCAAGAGAGTGTGTTGTGTAGTGAATTAAAGCAAAGCTGATTTGCATTAAATGCAAAGCTGATTTTTTCTTTCTACTATTTTTCTATTACTTTTACTTTTTATCAACCTTTTTCTTTCTTAGACTATTACTAGTTTTCTTCATTTATTGCCGTCCATTAAGTATTATTAATTGTCTCAGCTAATTCGTCTATTGCTACTAATTGTCCATAATCCTTGTACCAACTTGTCCATTGCATAAAGTGTCCATACAAAATACCACTTTATTGCATATATAGACAAACAATGCATTGCAACAACTTGTCTACCTCCATAACTTGTCCACAAATGCTTATTTTTTTTGTCCACTGCATAAGTTGTCCATACAAAATATTATTTCATTGTATATATAGACAAATCATCCATTATAACAACTTTTCCACTTCCATAACTTGTCTACGAATGTGTATATTTTTTTCCATAAAATCTCTTTTTTTCCTTTCAACACCCATTTTTCTCTCCTTCTCTCTCTATTTTACTTTTTCCTCTCTCTCTCTACCCTCTTCTTCTTCTTCCTCTCTTAGTTTCGTACCAACCTTTTTCTTCTTCCTTTTCTATGGAAGAAATCGAGGAGATTTTTGATGGACAAACCCAAATTTGCTTAACAATATGCAAAATGCATCTCAAAATTTTGCATAAATGTAAAGTTTTTAGCAGGATGAAGAAAGAAGGAAGAAAAATTTTCTGGATTTGTGGAGAAGTGAGAATGAAGAAGGAAGAAGAAAGAAAGAAAAAGAGAAAAATGAAAAAGAAAGAAAGAAGAGAGGAGAAAAGAAACTTACGGAAGAAAAAGAATAAATGGAGGAGGCTAATTTGGATAATTGCTCATTCGCGTTGATGCCAAAAAATGGCACGTTTGAAATGGTTGTTGCAAAAGGGTATTTTTAAAAGCCGATTCCAATAGATGGCATTTTCATCAATTTACCCTTTAAAGAACTCGTGCGATTTTCCTCGGAAGATTCGGTAAAACCACAAAACTGGGAAAGTTCATGAGTCATGAGAAAAGAAGATATTGTAGATATATACAGTATTCGGAATTTCACTTTCTTCATTAAAGTTGAAAATATTTCATTTCACTAAATTCTGTTTCTCAATTCAACTCTTTGTATATATATTATTATTATATATAACATGATTTTGAAAAATGGAAAAATTTTCAATGTTGTATATATATATGTGTAAAATGTCCATGGCATTAGTGTAGCTATCATGATTTAAATCTGTGTGGAAACGAAGCCCAATAAAATTAAGTCCACTCGTGTGTGATTTTTTGTTTTTTGGGGTTAAAGAACTCGTATAACATTCCTCGCCAGATTCGGTAAAACCACAAATTTGGTAAAGTTCATGAGTCATTAGGAAAGAAGATATTGTAGATATATATTCGAAATTTCACTTTCTTCAGTAAAGCTGACAATATTTCATTTCTCTGTTCAACTCTTTGTGTATATATATATATTATATATTGTAAAATGGAAAATTTTCAACGTTGTATATATATATGTGTAATCAAATGGTTCTCTATACTCGGCTTCATTGTATCAGACACTGCAGGTTCGTATATTTTATTTTTCTGGGCTCTTTGGTGACCTCTCTTGTGCGAGAAGTAACTTTCAACTTTAGAGGATATACGTTTTAGTAGTGTAATTCTTGTTCCCCATAGATTTTTATTTGCTTCAGGGTTCTTGTTCAGCGATCTAAGTCAACTCATTTGCATTACTTGTTAATTTGTCTCCGATCTCAGCTGGTCATCTCGGAGAGAAACTTAGTCTATTTTTTTCTTGTTTGTGTTTCAGAGATGGCAGCTAATAAAGATGACTTCACCATCAAGCAAATATCTCCAAAGCTGGGCGGAGAAAGAGGAACTCGAAAAGGTAACGGCCCAACTTCTTCACATGACCTCGTCGAGCAGATGGAGTTTCTTTACGTAGAAGTAATCCAAGCCTTCAATTCTAATACCACGACAGTAAACCCTATAGGCTGCCCCATGGTTGAACTCATTCTCGGAAACTACAAATCCTCTACTGAAAATCTTCCAATCGGACGAGAAATGGATTGGAACCAAGTCTTTGCTTTCGACAAAACCAAAGGCGATGTCTTGTCCGTTGTCTTGTCGGTTTTCATCAAAGACGTTCGTCAGGAAATCACGAACAAAACCATGATCGGCAAGAGAAATTTCAAGCTGGCAGGGGATATTCCGAGTAGGACTCCTCCAGATGCAAGACTCGCGCCGCAGTGGTACACTATGAAGGATACCGAAACCGGTTATCAAATGGATTTACTGATGTCGGTTTGGTACGGTACACAAGTGGATGAGGTTTATTCACAGGCCTGGTTTTCAGATGCATATGAGGTGAGCGCTAGTTGCGTGATGAACACGCGACCTAAGCTATACATAGCTCCACGGCTCTGTTACGTTAGGGTTACGATTGTTTCAGGTCACGATTTGCTTCCGAGGAATATAAATCGAACCCCTTCGGTTTACGTGAAGGCAACTCTGGGTAAATATGCTCTAAAAACCGGAGTTTCTTCCGATAGGAACCCCTCATGGAATCAAGATTTAATCTTCGTAGTGTCAGAGCCGTTTGAAGGAACTATGTTCATAGAGTTAATGGACCGAGTGGATGATCAACACGAAGAATGCATAGCGAAAACAAAGAAGAAGCTCTCAGAGTTTACTACGCTTAAAGTTCCAGGTTC